>VXBA01001255.1:3597627-3709251 GCA_013399895.1 Serilophus lunatus
GCCTTGTCTAACCACACCCCCCCCCCCCCCCCCCCCAAAGAAAACTCATCAAAAATTATTTGGACACAGAAAACACATCAAGTCAATAATTCCATTTTTACCCTAACACAGTAACAAGTCTCCCACATAATCCTCCTAAGCAGTCTTCAATTCAAAACACAGTCTCAGTCAAAATCAGTCCCTAATTGCATGAAGGATGTATCTGAAGTCACACTACCTTAAAAAGCAAACAAACTTAATGACACTTTATCTTAAGTGCCACTTTACTAAGCTCATATGAACAGACAGGTGTGATCAAATAAGAGAAATGTTTTAACCATCCCAATGGCATCTCAGTTCCTTTTTCCAATTCAAGTTGCTATCAATTGCTCTTTCACATCAAGGTTTAAAGAGACACTGGCACCTTGAAGTTCCCTTTGACTGCCCACATGCTTTGATTCTGCAGTGCTTCACACTTGCCTTCCCAGTGCCTCTCAGTGGCTGCCAGGGGCTCAGGGTGCTTTCATTTATCGCAGCCAGCCTGGAACCCATTGCCTGAGTCAGCACAGCCAGGGAGCTGCTCTCCTCATCTCCCCTCTCCCCTCCTGTTACCCTTTTCAGAGTTGCTTTTAGCTCATTTATCTGCCTATTGGGGCGATATGTAATCAGAGCAGGAGTCCTGATGGGAAATACAAAGTGATTCTTTAGAGTGGTTGGCTTTGAAAACTGTTCTGGGCACTGATCAAGCAAGTGTTACAGCTGCCCCTTTCATTTGCTTTACCTTCTGCCCCGAGTCTGCCAGCACTAGGCAAACCGGGAGAGCATCTGGAATGTTCACAGGCCTAACTTGCTCTAGTAAAATCTGGTATTATTTGTGTCAGCACACGAGTTATTTGTTGTGAGGTTAAGGACACAGACTGATTCATCTCCCCCCACTGTCCAGGGTATCCTGGTGTAGTTTTTCTATAGCACCACAGAGATCAAAATTCACCATCTATTGACTGGGAAAAGATGGTACCTTTGCTGTAGTCAGAACCTTCACTCTAAACCAAAATAGCAAGTGCTTTCACTCCTGCATCTCTAATGCCAGCCCTGCTCAAAGAGTGAAAAAAACATTTGCTCCTTTGTTAGGAATAGTGAAGTCATGCCCTAAATCCTAATTTATGATACCTGCACAACAACACTGACATTGGGTTTATCTCAGGTCTGTGCACCCCAAGCATCACCTGCTGAAGTCAGAGATGTCCCTTGGAACCACCAAGACAAAGGAAAAAGGCCTGCCACACATCTTCTCACAAAATTCCTGTTTGTTATATTTAGTTTTCCACATCTCCTTATAGGTTCTCCTAGGCAATCTATGCAACCTAATCCTGCTATTAAGTTTTTTCCTTTACAATAAATAGAACAATAAAGAGACTTTGGATGCTGAAAAGACTTTTTTCCATACAAAGAAGGCCAAGTAACCGAGTAACATGGAGATGTCCCAACATGAAGAGAGATGAAATGCTGGAGAATTCATCTACCCACAAAAAACAGCTGGTGGAAGTGCAAATACAAACCAGAAAGAGGGAAGAATGAAAGCAGCCAGCAGCTGACCCAGGAATACCTACAGCAGAGCAGGCAACTGGAAACAGACCCCAGCACTAAAGCCATTCTGCTCTGCTGACTGAAGTGAGCCCATCACCATCTGTTCCACATCAGGGCAGGATTAACTGGGTCAGTCCAGAGATGCCAAATATCAGTGTCTACCAAGATACACAGTGTTGTTATTAGAAATAAAAACTTATTCAATAAAAACTTATTTCAGAAGTAAGTTTGCTTTTAAAAGAAAAAAAGAAAAAAAGTTACCTTCATTCTGGGTAACAGGGTAGAAAGTGATAGCAGGAGGTAAAGACCCACATATAGGCAACAGGTGCCTCACACTGAAAGGCAGATTATTTTAGTTCTGTTGCCAACTGGCACAAACTAATGGAATTGCAAATCAGCCTGTTGTGAGCCCACATACCTGTGTTAACCCTGGAACAGGCTGGATAGAGCTCTGAGCAACTCTGTCCAGTTAAAGTCACCCCTGTCTACAGGAGGGGAGTTGGAACTAGATGACCTTAAAAAAGGCCCCTTGCAACCCAAACCATTGTATAATTCTATACTCCTTCACTGTAGGAATAGTCATTCTTGAAACTGCAGGTATGGAAGCAAGATGTCAAAGTTGTGTTTCAGATTTGACTTTGGGGTGCTTATTCCAGCTCCTCATACTTGGTGTAAAAGGGGTCAGGAAAAAGACCTTGAAGGCCAGAAGAACCATGCAGATAATTCTTTAATGATTCAACTGCTAGAAGCAATTGCCTGCCAAACAGAATCACCAGATTTGCTCCGATTTGTACAAGCCATTAATTCAGGTTTAGTATTCGCAAGAGTCATAGAAGATATTTTTTCACACACCTCCAAAAAGGAGTGGAATCCTAGGAATGAGCACCTCAGTCCAAGACAGGTATCAGCTGTTGAAATAGCTAGCTAGCATCGTGCATGATGTAAAAGAAAAACTTCAGATCCCTTTAACTGCTTAATCTAAATGAGCATTTAACAATGCCATATGTCAGTGAGATACTGATTTACAATTCTTTCAGTACAAAGAATCTTTTTCCCATCAGCTTCTCACAGTTATTTCTCTCATAAGACAGAAATAAAGTGTCTTCACATTAGAGCTCATCACTTAAAAACAAGGATCTGTTTATACTTACACTGATCATTAAAAAAAAATTCACAATAAAAAATGGCATTGAAGATTTCAGAAAAGCTACTCTGAGAGGTTACATGTGATTCAATCCTGGAAGTTTGGAGTATTTTTTATTATAGTGCTTAAAATTTTACTACTGGGAGTGCATGCAACCACATACTTCAGTATCATAAATATCAAGCAGATACAGAAAAAGCAACACTGACAATCTGGTAGGATTGAGGGGGAAAAATGCAAAATGAATTTTCTTTCTGCTGACAGTACTAGTATTTGCCTCTTTTGTTTTTCCAGCATTCAAGTGACAAACCTGTTCATCTATAACCCTGCAAACCCAAATGGGTATCACAAGGTGAGGAACCACTTCAGTTTTGACCATGTGCTGAGAACTGGCACTATCAGGACACAAGAGCAACATTAGACAAGAAACATATATTCAAAGTTCATTCACCAGACAGGTTTCTCAGGTTAGCAGCTATGGTACTGAAAATAAGCATATTTTCTCAGAAAGAACACACAGGGACCACGTATATTCTTTATTTTTTTAATAAAAAAAAGTAGTAAAAGAAGCAGAAAATCTTGAGCGGAATGTACGTAGCAACGTCTTTTATAAAAATCATTTTCTGAAGTACATGTTCTGCAAGAGCCACAGCCAATCCTCTCTCACAAACAAGTTCTTTTTATGAGATTTAAATCTCAACAGCCAGTTCTGCCTTACACAAAGCCTGAGTTGACAGTATGTGACAAAAGCTTAATGTTGCCTCATTTATTACAGTAACACTTTCAGAAATTATTAACCTGGAGACTGTTTCATCCCCAGAATTACATATCTGCATATCTCCATAATCTGAAGAAAATTAAGAACAGGGAAAAAGGAGTAAGATAAAAATCACCTGAAATATGCACTTACAAAAAATTCAAGTTATGGAGGGGGAAAAAAAAGTAGTGGATACACGACAAAGCAAGGTGCCTTTTTTTTCTTTTCCCAAATTCAGCTTTCCTTGGGGAATGGCAGTTTAGTCCTTCCTAAAGAAAGCTCTGTGGAAAAAGGAGATAAAACTCACAGGAACCCACAATTCCCGTTCCAGTGTACCTCCTTTGAACTACACATTCTTCTTTATGTTTATTTATCCCTACTGCCCTCAATCATCCAGTCTCTAAAATGCTTTTCCATCAAGCTTCTTGCTCTCCAGTCACCAACATTTACAGTGGGGATGATTTTCTGTGGCTTCAACCACTGAACAAAACGCTTCATTTCCAGGTAACTGCTGTGTTCACTGTAAGGAATCCCTGAAATGAAAAAAAAAAAAAAATCACAGAAATCTGTCAGCCTACTTTGCTCCCTGCCAAAGAACTTTTGCAAGCCTTTTAGGAAAATTAGGTTGCATTAAGTCGCCAAGTCATTCATCAGTGCAAACTGAGCAACATCGATCACCTGGTTAAATGAAATGTTAAGGGATTCAGCTCCACCCACCACCAAGAACTGAGGGGAAGAGGGGGACCCAGTCTCTCAGAAACAAGTAAGACATAGAATGAAATCTTGGCTCTGGAACTGCACTGCCACCAGCCTCAGTCAGGCCAAGACTCCATCCCTGAAGTCTCTTTGTGTATCAGATGAAAGCCTTTATTTGCACAAGGAGGAGACATGCAAAGTATATGGAAAAATTTGCATTTATGGTGTTCTCAATTACTCAGTTCGCAGATCTCTCCTGGAGAGACCTGCTCAGTTTCTCAATGAGTTACCAGAAAAAGTGGTGCTTACAAAAAAAAAGTAGGAGTTTCCAGAAGAAAAATATGAAAAGCACCCACACAAAGTTAAATGCACTGAATTTTTGCTACTTTTATACCATATATGGTGATCTTTCCTCTTGTCTGAGGTTTGATATCCACCAGAGAAAGGCATGAATCAGAGTAGGTCCACCCAGTAGGTTTGAAAGCCAGAACTTGATCAAAATTCTCAGAAAACTTATTCAAGTGATCTTGCAAGCCCTATGGAAAAAAATATAGCATGTACTTAATCCCATTAAATAGCTCATTAGAGTAAAGGTTGGAGATTTCATGACAGAAAGACTTCATATTACATTTTATTTTCATGCATTGGTATTATATGTTTAATTTTAAATATCATCTGCCTTGAAATTACTGATAAATATTTACATTTACAAAACAACTAGTCCCTTAGGATCTCAATTTCTTCATTCAAATTAAGCATATAAGAACAGCTATAAAATACAGATCAGAAGACTTAAGGCATAATCACACCTACAAATCTTGCTCCCCAAACCATTCATTTCCTTTCCTAAGTGGGAGGTCAACACTCTTGCAGCTGAGTAGAGATAGAAGACAATGAAATCCTGCTTCAGTGCAAAATCATCTGGATAATTTGAAGTGCCACTGAGGCACTGACACCTGCTTATGCCCAGAAGCACACAGAGTTCATTAAGCTACCCCAAAAAAATCACAGTAAGCCAGTGCATGATTTGAGTATAGCTCTGAGCACTAAACAGTGTTTTACCAAATCTCCACTTAGATAGGAAGGAAACCACTTCTCATCTTTAAATTAACTTGAGAAAGTTTCTAAGTATGAGGAATGTACAGTCCTATTCCTGAAAAAAGTGAAGTCAGTTTGACCTCAAGTTAAAAACAGAATATCAGTTTCATATGTCCAGTATAAAATCTTAGAGGCACGTTCTCAATTTGAAAGTCCTACAAGGTTATGAAATTCAAAATCATGAACTTCATATTAGCAGGAGGACAGACTGAAAAAAGGGAGGCAAAGAGGGATAGATGGGCTGTGATAGAACACCAACCAATGTCTCAGACACTTGAAAACTATTAAACAGAGCAGCAGAAATCTGCCTGTGACACTGCCACATTTAACAACACCTTCACTACATTGTACCATGTCCAGTAGCAAGGTCCAGAATCCATCAAACAAGGGACACAAAAGAACAACAAAAAAATCTACCACAGCACATGTTTCATTCAGCAACAGGAATTATGGCTTGCTGCCACAACTCTTCATACACTGCAAATGTTCAGTCCTCACTTGATTAAAGGTATAATTGTAGCACTCTAATTCTCCTTCATACTTCATTTTGGGAAGACTAACAAAGCTTAAGATAATTATTCACATATTTGCTTCTCTTGCTCTAATGCTATCTAAATATAGTACTTGGAATACAATTGTATTAACCAATGCTAATCTGCTTTCAAACTTTGTCATAAATCAAGTGTACAACACTGACATTAAGGATGTAATTTCAATCTTGTAAAAAATTATTTGTGCATTTTGATCACAGGCACTTCTGAAAGTCTCACCTCAGTGATAGTACAAGACATTGCAGAGCTAAGAAACATAAAAGAGGTTCAAAGACCCACAGAGCCCAGCTCTCTGGAAGTTTTCCACTGCATATTCCTGTGGCAGAAGCCTCAATTTTTAAACTGGTAACAAAAAATTGTTTGTTGCAAAAGAACCATGCAGGCATTTTGGAAAAGGTGGCCTCTTTCCCCAAAACAAATTACTGCAGTGTTTATTCATAGCAGGTCCACTTCAAATACACATTCCAATTTCTTCTTTTATTGCTTTAGCCAACACTGTTTAAACCTCTATCCTTTTAAAATGGAAAATATGTTTCATTGCTGAATCAATCTACTTCAATCACCATGACAGCCTGTTATCTAGAGTGTCACTAAAGTTAGCACTATACTCAAATAGATTCCATAAGGTAGGAAAAGTCTCAAATGTGATTAAATATTTAATTTACCATCAGCCTTAACACCACTTAAACTCATCTGGCTTATTCAAGAACAGCCATTTGTCAGTACACACAGCAATCTCTGCATTTTACCAGAGTAAAACCAAATACTGCAGTGAAGTACAACATCTCTAATTTTTTTTTTAATTTTCTTATTACATATCAAAACCACATAGCATTGTAGCATTTCATGGTTTATTTTTATAAATATTTTACTTTAAAAGTCCCATTCATAACAGTGGACACAGTTTCTATTTTTTTTTTAAATTTACGTGAATGTTATGCCTTAAGAATGACAACAACAGGAATGTACAGCATCTCATCCCCCTTTTGATCAAGCTAGAACCTGAAGAAAGTTTGATATAATCTCCCAATAAACAAACTCTTCAAGAAAGCCAGAGCTATACATAGGAAAAACCACTAAAAGAAGAAAAAGAACCAACCCAATCCAACAGTAATACAACAACACAAAAAGCTTGTTGATTACTTCATGGACAAGTAGATTCACAGCCAAAACTACATGAGCTGGAAAACTAATTTTTTAGCCCAATTATGAAGCAGGACTGTGTTCTTGAGTAGGCCTAAGGATCAACTAAAACAGAAGAGGCAGGAGAGGCCCACAAGATACTGAAAGCATTGGCATTTAGTGATGAGGATCACTAAAGAATTCCGCCTTTCCCAATCATGACTCAGTAAATCAGGAAAAATATATGTTCTGTAATCCAACAGCTGACAAAAACATGCAGCTGGAGAGGATGGCATCACCATTTACAAGGTCTGTAAAAGTATGATGATATCATTCATCATTCTTAACTAGAACAAGACTGGAAGTGATCAGATAATTTCATTTTAAAGTACTGTCTTTTCTGAGTTTATGTGCTAAAGAAAGGTAAGATAAATGGACATGTGAACTCATTTTTTAAGCATTTAATATTCTCCACATTTTACTGGTAATACATTCCACCCAGACACTCATCTAGCTGCTGGCCTCACTAGATGTTTAGCCCTCTGGAAGTCTACCCAGCACACCCAGCTTTCATGGACTGTGAGGTCAAAGCCCCAGCAGAGAGGGCCCTGCTGTTAGACCAGGGCTCTCACCCACCAGATCAGTGTGCCTTTAATCTTTCCAGGGTCCAGGCATGACTTCTGTCACACTGCAGGTTTGTCTACGACCTGCTGTTCTCAGGGATAAGACCCTGCACAGTACAGCTGCCTCTCTCTGAGAAGTGAAGCTGTCTAGACATCCTCATGGTATAACCACAGCCTAAAAGCCCAGCTACATGAGTATGCAATACATGCTGGGACAGGTCACAGCAGCATCACATAACGACCCAGAAATCTGCACAAGAAAATGTTAACTAAACTGTTTAAGACAACACAACACATTAAAAATAAATCCATATACATTTCCATTACTCAACTTCTGCCCCACCATGGAAAACATAATATCTTAATGTTTCAACTTTATTCTAAGTTCCATCTCCAGCAGCTCCCATCCAAACCATATAGTCTCTTTTTCTCCTTTTTAGGTCAACTCTGACCCTGATAAGTCCTGCAGCTAAATACCATCCTGCTCTGAAGGATTTGCTTGAGATGGCACAGCAGGCCTGATCAAAACAGGAAAATGAATCCAAGTCTGCAAAGCATGAACGCCCTCTGTTTTTCTCTTTCTTTCAGGTTACCTTTAATGTAGTATCTGTCTGCTGCTTTACCTTCATGCCAGGCAGTATTTTGTAGTCTACTTAGTAAAACCCAGGAATTACTCATCTTTCCTAAGTAAGTTGCTGTGGGAATTTCTGTCTCAAATCTCAACATGCATGTTTAAAGTCAAATGAGATTAAACAATGTTTTAAAATAAACTGGTTTACTTGGTTTTGCTATTAATACTAGAGAAGATTGTCTGTTGAAGAAATAAAGCTAGTGTACATGTGAGGTGTCCTACAGTCCACTCAATGCATGTGTTTGTTTATGTGTGAGTTTCCACTGATTATCCCCATGTAAATCATAAGCACAGAGAGTGAATATTCTCTTAAATGATGAAAATATGGCTATGAATACATGGAAATTAAACTGAGAAGAACAGAGAACCCCATTCCTTTTTTGAGACTGGAAGCTGGTCATGTTCACAGGCTGCCTCAGAACAGAGACTCATAGGCAGAAAATCCTTTCAGTCTTTTCCTACACGAGACCAGGCAAAAAAAACAAGGCTGAAAACAAGGACTCCATGGCACAATATATTAATTGCTAATATGTAATGACTGCACAATCTGTCCTAAGTCTACTTCAAAAAGGCCTGCAAAGAGCAAGTCTTTGAACATGCCTCATTTTATCTTGTACAAGCACCACATCATGTTTGGAGAAGTTATTAATGTTTAATTGTATTTCATTTTCAATGTATTGCTACATGTCAAAACTCCACTAAATAAATATGACCCGACAAGAGGTTAAAAAGCACCAAACACAGCACTGGTTGGGAGAAGCCAAGTGAAGTTTAATTCCAGGGTAATTAGCATCTATTGATGATATTATCGAAATATTCAGAATATTTTCTGAACTTACCTTAAAATTAATTTGCATCATGGGAAGCACATGAAGCAAAGTACCATTCCAGTCCACACTGATGAGGGAATTAACAACTGTTGACTCCAAGCACTGCAGTGTTTTGTACTTATCACGGGACATACTTGCTTTTGAGCCTAGAACTTCAGCAATTGCTTTAGGATTAATTGGGAAGAAATCAGATAAAGAAAATTATAAGAGGTCCATTTAGTATCTCAACTGTCCCCTCCCTGCATATTCAGGGGAGAAGGGGAGGGTGTGCAAACATAACAGAAAACTATTCCCTTCAGAAAGTTAAAACTTATTGACTAGAAAACTAAAAAAAAAAAAATAGCAGTAGGATTATTAAATATCTTTCACTTCTTTACACAATATCCAAACATCCAGACTAAGCAACTTTTTATATCTACAAGAAGGTGACCTTTTAACACTAAATTTTAACACTAATTTATTAAGTTATTCAATGCAGCACACTTCTTTTACATACCTAAAAATACCTTTTCTTTTCCAATGGAGTAAGTGCCACAGACAACTAAAGTACGTGGGTTTAAGGTCACTGTCTCAAAGGCAATATTGACAGCAAACTGGATCACCTCTTGTTGTGAAGGAAAAGTGTATTCAGGACTACAGTATCTGGAGCATGGAAACAAATTATACCACTTTGTTACACAAGATAAAAGACACTTGAAATTACCAAGAAAGCCCTCAAAACTGCATGCATACAATAAATGAAAATAACAACATTCTTCTATATAATTTCAGTCTATTGGAAACTGAGGTGCTCAGATGAAATTCCTGCAACAAAATTTACATTCAGAATACTGGTGTTTTCTCCTACTCTCTCTCTGTCCCTGGATTCTACACTTTCTTCTTTATAAATACCAAATGTTCTTTCAAGTATTTATATGACATACTAATTACATCCTTATGTCTATTTTTTGTCATACACACAAACCATAAACACAAGGCATTATTCATTCACAGAAACATATGGAACAGAAATAAAAGTCTGCAGCTGGGCATTAGTCACCACACACAGAAAAATAATTTTAAATACATGAGTCAGAGAAAGGTCTAATGAAAACCCAGATAACTGATTCAACCACTTGGCATTATTTCACCCTCTGAATTCCTCTACACCTCTTTTCATAACAGAGTTGAATCCACAGAAAACCAGTGTTCCATGAACATTTTGTTTTAGAGCTGAACACCTTGTTTTAGAGCTGAACACAATGTATGACTTTTGACACCCAGAATTTAATATCACTTATAAATAATATGGTCATCTAAGCAAATACTTCAGCATCTTTTCCACCACCCACTCTCATTCTCTCACATAACAGCATTACAGATGAACACGCTACACATACATGGACTTTTAATAAATATCAGCTTTTACTCAACACCAAGTAAGTGTTAAAACAGCAACATCATTCATGTTTATATTTATTTGGTTGAAATAAAACCTGACTAAATTGAAAAGAACAGGACTAAATTGAAGAAAAAACTGAATTTAAAGACAACTTACGTTGTGTCAAGGTACAGGGTGTTGACCTGCTGAGCAACCAAAGCAGGGTAACGCTCCATGGAAGGGTCTGCCCTGAAATCCCCCGTGTGCAGAATGACAGCCCCACTCGGGAGACGGAACAGGATCATTGTTGCACCAGGACAACTGAAACAAACAAAGCAAAAAACCCCACCAAAAATTATGTCAGCTCACTATAGTGATAAAATCCCTTAAGAGCTAGACCACCCTTCAGTAGCAAAAAGGTGAGCAGAACAGCATTTTTAAATCACAGCCACTATGCAGCCTAATTTAGCTAGAACTTCCTGATTTCTAAAGGAATTCTCCAGCCAATCCTATGGCCATAGATAAGCTACATTTCAGATGTAAAGAAAAAAAAATAGCCCACATCGACAATAAATATTAAATATTATCCTCCATCCAGAATTCTGTGGTTAGAAATACAACTCTCTTACAGGGACAACAAATCCACTGCACCTTCTGCAATTGCAAGTTGAAGGGCAAGAGCTCAGACTGGAAACCCAGGGGGACTATTTTAGACATCAACCATCTGCAAAGGATAAACGAAATCTCAAAAAAGGAAAAACTGGCAAGAATCAGAGCTAAAATGACAGAAATGGTGAACTCTCCAAGAAACTGAACTTTGTACCTAAGCTAAGTCTTTTAAATTGAAGCAGAGGATCAGAGAGACAAACAGGAAAAATGAGAATTGTCCAAATTACATAAGCAACAAGGCTTCCTTCATTCCTAGAAAGGGTTCTCAGAGGACTTCATGGAATCTTATCTCTCCAACTACAAACAAATCCTACACTAATATTCAAACCAGCTGTGACACAATCCTACATTTCAATACATGTACTGTAGGGAAGGGACTTCTCCTCTAGTCCATGGCCAAATAAGGTACCAAGAGGCAGAACAGCAGGAGCACAGGGCTGGAAGTCAGGTGCTACTGAACTTTAGATCCAGCATTACCAGCTAGTGCCAGGGCTACAGACAAAAATCTCACCCTATATCACCAAATCCAGTAGAAGTCTTTCCAAATTTCAGTGGGCTTTCCTTTCAAGTTCAGCTTTCTAAATGTTCACTAGGTTGTGTCTCTCACGGGATCCAAAGTACATTTTTGTTTAGCTCAAGATTTCCCTATCATCAGTTGAAACTACAGAATACCAATGTACCTGATAATCAAATCTACGTTCCCAACTAGACACCAAGAAAGAAAGTGTCCAGACCACTAGAAAATTCATTCAACCTCTTAACAAAAAATTATGGAGCTAGATCTGGTTAACACAATGTAATCAAAACAAAGTAAAATTAACATTCAAAGAAGCCCATTTCATTTTTGAAGATAACTCACCTATTCCAAAAGCAAACTACTTGCAAGAAATTTCATCTCCTACAACATCCAATTCACTTGTGAAGTGAAAATGCATGTTAATAAGCCACCTCAGGAATGGGAAGTATATTCACCATTATTTTTTCAGATCCAAAAATGTAAAACTCATGAAAGCATAAAGTGCATCTGTACAGCTGTTCATCTTTAAGTTAATATGCTATACATACAGATTTTCCACCCCAAATGCAATGACACCTACTGATTGGCATCCAGCAGCAGCACTTTGATCCCATTCACTGTACATTCTGTGTCCATGGGCAGCACATGGATGTACTGCTCCCCAACTCGAAGTTTGCTCTTCACCAGATTGCCAGTTATCTGTAACAGGGAAAGGACTTAAAATGGAACAGAAACAAAATCTAAAAGAAGAGTTTGATTATTTTAGAAGCAAGACCTCTCAAAGCCAGGTCCTGGGCATAATCAAGCCTTCCAGTAGCATTTCATCTCTCAGGAAGCAAACTGAAAACAGCTGTTTTAAGAAAGTAAACTTTTAAAAAAATCTGTCAATAGGTTATTGATTGGAATCAGAAAGGAGGCAAACAAGGTGGAATAACACCTGCTACAGATTGCCAAGTTAAGAAAAGGAGGTGGGTAAAGGTTAAATCCTCCTTTAAACAACTGAAGAAGTTTCCAGGTAACAGGCCCCTGGACTTTATGATGAGGACTGCAGTCACCTCAAAGCCTACTGGAAGTGAAAACCAGGAACAAGCATTCCAGGAAACTTCCAGACTAAATAATAAATAGTTTTTTTGATTTAAGCTCTGGATGGGTTGATTATTGACATTCTGTGTGTAATTATGCAAGGTGCCCTACCACATTAAAAGTAAAGAGCTGGTTAGACACATGACAGCTAATGGCAGCTTTGGCCATGCAGCAGCCTGGAGCACAGGGCACACAGGATCAGGCTAAAACAACTCATTTTCCTAATGTGAAGAAGAGATGGTTTAAGCAGAATCTAAGTTCAGACTTCCAACACTTCAGTAGGGTCATAGAGAAGATAGAGCCAAATCCTTCTTCATAATGCACACCAGAAACAACTAAGTTATAATCTCAAGCTGCAAAAAAGGACATTTTAAGCAGAGTGGGTAAGCACTGCAACAGGTTGTGAGGAGACACAGTGAAATCTGGCCTATTTTCAAAATTTGATTGACAAAGGCTCCCTGCTGTCTGATCTAACTTCAATGTTAGAGCCACATTATGCACGAGATCAGTTTACATGACCTCTAGGGATCCTCTTAAACCTGATTTTTTTCATGGTATCTAGACAGGGAAGTTTCACTATTCTTCATCAGTCAGATCAGAGGAAGGATTTCTTACAAGCAAAATGCAGATCCCTCTGTACATATCCACTGTGCCTAATTGACCCAACCATGGAACTGCTGATCTCCTATTTACTTTCATCAGTACAAAAGTGATTGCAGTCGCACATGGACTTGATAATACATAGTAATCTTGAAAGACCTTACCTTATTACAGTAGATTGGAAATCTGAAGTTTTTTGTTAGCCCACAATAGTGATCAGAGTGAAAATGAGTAAGGAAATAACCTGTGCAGCCTTCAATTTCTCCATACTGGAAAGCATCAACTGTAAAACCAGTTCCTACAGCAAAAAAGGAAGAGAAGTCAGTCAGTAAACATGCATAATTCAGAACCAGTTTCAACTTAGATGTTGCTTTTGTTTTCTTTCTTCTCAATTTAAAGGTAATAATTACACTGCACACAGCTGAAGGAGCCAT
Source organism: Serilophus lunatus (assembly GCA_013399895.1). Lineage (NCBI taxonomy): Eukaryota > Metazoa > Chordata > Aves > Passeriformes > Eurylaimidae > Serilophus > Serilophus lunatus. The sequence continues at coordinate 3,611,309 of VXBA01001255.1, forward strand.
TTAAAGATTAACATGGTTTTGTATCAGTCAACAGTTGCAAAAAGAGATTTTCACTTATTAAAATAAAAAATTCAGTGTCCACACACAAGCACTTTCACAGGCCTCACAAACATGTTGTTCAGCTGCCATCCTACACAGATGGCAACTGGTTAAGCAAATAAAACACATTTATCTGCATTCATCTGGTATTTTCAAAAGTTCACATACACTAAAATCTAATACCAACATCCTAACACAAAATAAAACAAGTAACTGCAGCTTAAAAGCATGTGTTTTGCAATCAAATTGCAATTCTCCAATTATTCTATATGTAATATTTCTCTTACAGCATGCACTCTCATAACTACTAAGCAAGCAGTCTGGTGTCTTTGAATATATCTGCTGAGATGAAATGTGCCTGATTTGCCACTGTATGCTTTCAGTGAGCTGCTGGTTTTGGTAAAAAAGAAAAGAAAGCTGTACAAAAGACAACGCTTTTCTCTGCAAATATATTTCTTTTAAATGCAAACATGCTGACAAATGGTACTTTCACACTGGGTTACACTTTCTTAAAACCACCAAATAGTGCACAGAACTAATTCAGCTGGTGGCACTGAAATAGTATCCACTTTTTGTCACACAAATTTCCCAGATCTTCTAGGAAAACTAGAAATAGTTCCACTTACCTGAGGCTAGAACTTCAAATATTTGCAATCCTAAAAAACCACAGCAGTCTGCTAAGCAAAAACCAAGCCAAAAAATCCCCAAGTGTTTGAGAGGTACCAGACTCAAAACTTCAGGGAGGCTGAATCATACTAGGCCATGGGGATGAATACATGCCAACATAGGAAATACAGTCAAATGCAGTAGCAAAATTCAGAACAAAGATAACATAAATAATAACAAAGCAACTTTAAACTTGTATGCACTGGAATCTGCTCTTCAAATTTATTATGTAGGGATTTATTATGTATTCTCTAAGCTCATGGAACCCATGGCACTGATGTAGCCCCACAAAGACACAAAGTTCAGTTGTCAAGCAGCAGTTTGGCACTTAGGATTAGTAGTGTAATTCTATTTGGTTTCCTCAAATATCTTCCTAAGTACTTTAGTGCCAAACAGAACTACAGATCTGCAGCATCATCCTGTAATTTAAGTAATTGCTTGAGTTGATTCTGAGAAATTCTTGGCTGTTAACTAAATTCTTCTGCTCAGTTTTCTTCCTTTGCTTTCAGAGTTGTGATAAATCATATTTCTTATACTATTGAATTTCAAATGCCAAATGAAACTCAGTTCTTTTAACTCAGTGTTAAGGAAATAATTACTATTGACAGTCCTGTTTTCAGGAACAACTAAAGAAATGTAAAACGTTGAATTCAGGAGTTAGGAATGTCTAATGTTATAGTTATCAAGTTAAAATACTGAAGCCTCACATTAGGAAAAAATTACAACATTCTAGCCAAAATTAAATAACTTCTACAAAAAGCAACAGCTACCTGGTATCTTCTTGTAGAAAGGGCAGTACTTTTTTCTTGGTCCTTCATCTGTAGTAGGTAGTTCTTTAAATTTTTTTCTCCACCTTCGTTGGCGACCAGAACTTACATCTGTAAGGGCTTCATTTTTACTTGAACTTTCTGTAACTTCTACATCTTCCACAGACCCCTCAGCTTTCCTTTTTTGCTGTCTGGGCCTCTTTCCATTGGGAGTTACTGAACTTGGTGTCTCCTTCCTCTCACTCAAACACATCTCTCCTTTGCTTTCCTCTCTTACTTTGGGTTTTAACCCAAAGAAAACACCAATGTCCATTTGCTTGAGTGCTTTGGCAGGACTGGATTTAACATTCATATTTGCTAAAGAAAGAGATGGCACTGACTTAGAGTTGGGGCTGGGAAAGCACACAGCAGCTTTTTTTTTTCCTTTTTTCTCCACTACTGTCTCCTGGCAACCTGTTTCTTCGATTGCATCGGCAGTCATTTTATCTGTATTAGCTAAAATGTTACTTGGCTCCCTCAAAACATTACTTTTCTGTGTCAGAAGAGAGCCAGCTTCTTCTCTGTCCAGCAGTGATGATGCCCCAGTAAAACTCAAATGTGCAGAACCCGAACCACAGGCACCTCCTGACTCTGTGTTACCTGCTTTGGCAGCAGAGGAAATCAGTCCTGGTTGTTCAGCCTCCTTGCAAGTAGAAGAGGATCCACTGGCTACCAGCCTTTGCTGATGACCCAGATGGTTCAATGTGTTTACTCCCTCACAGAGGGTTTTTTCATTTAGGAATGTTCCTATTTTGCCATGCTTGTACTGAGGCTTCTTCTGTAAGAGAAGTCCATCAGATGTTTTAAACTCCTCAGAATTAGACTCTTCATCTTCCAAGTTCCACACTTTGGATAATTTATTCTGCGGCACTTTTAGGTTCTCCTCCTCCTGCTCAGTTTCCTCTTCACTTTCCTCAAATGTACTCAGTGGAGAATAAGAAATTTCACAGTCACTGAAGTCCACTTTTGACTGTAGCAGACTTAGCTGACTTGTATCTTTCTGACTACACAGATCATCTCCTGTTTCACTTCCTTGAGATGATGCAAAATCATAAAATTCAAATTTCCAACTACTATCTGTGGTCTGTGTAAGCTGAGACATCTGTTGAGATTTCTGAACATCTGCAAGCAAGGAAGTACATTCACTGATTATATTTAGAGATTTCACTTGTGGTGAACTCTGTACCATCAATGCACAGTCACCACTTGGGATGTGCTTGGTATCATTAGATGGTTTCTCATTCTGTGAGATTTCCTCTACAAGCCTTGAGGAACAGCTGGGCTTTGCAGCAGTAGAACATGCCATCTGCACCTCCAAAGTGTTTCCTGAAGAGTTTACAAGACAATCCCCTGCCCTGTTTGCGGCAAGTAGAAAATGGCTGTAACGCTTGTAGTGGGATGGAATGGTGGAAGTACACAGTACACCATCAGGACACTCTGTGAAAGGAGTTAAACAGAGTTATAATGTTAATATCTTTGCAAATATAGTTGGCATAATTATTAAAACAAAAATCACACACGATACACAATTTAAAAGCTTTTTTTTTATAAATACAGCTACTGGAGGACAGAAGGCATGAGTAAAAAGTCATTGTCAAGCTGCCAAGGCCTCCTGCCCTGAGCTGAGAAGTGAGAATGCTTCTATCCTAGAACCAAACAGCTTCTGCTAACACAGCACTGTGCCTGAATTATACAGCCCTTTAGCCACAAGGATACTTAACTCTGTTTCAATGCTGTGCTCATGTAAGAATATGACTTCTAGTTTAGAATTGTCTGACACACAAGCAACAAGGTGGGAGCAGTAGCACCAGAAAAGGCCAATATGTTTCAAATATAAATAATAAAAATATAAACAAATACACCAGATATGTTTCAAAATAAATCAAATCTCCTTCTGAATCAACCTGAAATTCCATTTCCAATTATCTGCTGAGTAACACATAACACTTAAGTAGGAAAAAAAAAAAAAACCACAAAAAGTTGTGTATTTACTTACACAAAAAAAAAACATCCAGCATTGAGATGCCAGAAAAAAAACAAACCTGTGGCTGTTTCCCTCTTTTTTGTCGAGAGTTTGTCACCTGAACTGTTGAGGGTTTTGAGGTGAGTGCATAAATCAACCAGAAATATTTTTCATCTGTTAATTATGCAAGTAAGAGAGGAAATGAGTTGTTAACACACCTGCCTTAAATTAAAATCACTGACAGAATCAGCATTATAGGATTTGCATTTCGTTGTTCTGAAGAGGAAACTTCAAGGAAAGTTATGAAACTGTAAAAAGGAAAGTGTTTGCATTATCTAAAGCAGCCTTTACGCAACTTTCCTGAGGGTGTTTTCCGTTTTTCACAAGTTTTGAGGCATATTAAGGACATAAATTGGAAACCTGAATCTTTTCAGATATGGTATTTCCCAATAAAACTAGAATTTGGAATGTGTCAGTTTGGAAATTGGAATGTGTTGGTTTTATTCCTCTTGTACAGAACTCCAAACAAAACTGTGTTGTGTTAAGATACAGGAATGTTCATGTATCATTCTGCAAAAAACTTCTAATTTGTACTGGACCGGGGACTAACACTTCAGGTAAATTAGTATACTTTAGGCTTCAGCTGTCCTTGGACAACTGGACAAATCATATGAGAACTTGGATAATAAAATCTGGACCTAAGGGGACAAAAACCTGATGTCAAAAGCAGCAGCCTTGTAGCCGAAGGTTTTCTTCTGACACTGACTTTTTAACAGGTTTCATTAGTTTTTAAATGGTAAATATGCACCTTCTGTTTCCTCAGTAAACTGCGAAAACTGGAGCTTCAGAACCAGCCATGAATCTTTTATCACTACTCCTGAGTTTTGACATTGGATTCTGAAATGAGATTTTTCTGTCAAACTTCCACATTCTTCACAAAGAAGCAAAAATTCCACGCAAAAATAGTCCTGATCAGTAACAACACTTTGCAAATCACACCAACTACCATGTCAGGTTTTAAGCTAAATATGGAAAACAAGGCTTACAGCAACGTTCTGTGAGAAGCCTCTCACTTTTCTCTGAAGGCTTTTTTTCTTACTCTACTCATACCTTTTTCAATGGACCCTGGAGTATCCAAACACACATCAACGTGCCATTGAGGCGTCTGGACCAAGAGCAGAGAGAAGGGCATCTGGCAGCTGGGGCAGTACCCATCGAGCACGGGCTTTGCGACCTGGGAGCTCTGTCCCGTCGGGCTGCTCACGCTTTCCTGGGAAGGCACACTGCTCTCGTCCTTGCACGGATCCACATCCTGGCTTGGCCGTGATCTCTGCCTGCTTTTCTGCGGCGTATCCGTTTTTCCTGTGGAGTTCTTTTTCCTATTTCTCTTTTTTTCTGGCCTGCCATTGCCATCGCTCACTTTCTGCACAGGTGTAGAGGCGCTCTGCGAGTTGCCCGGATGCTTTGGCTTCCTAATGGATTTGTACTCCCAAATGTCCTCTTCCGATAAAGCATCTTCAGACATGGCAACACATGAAATTTACCCCCTTTTTTTAAGGAACAATTCGCAAATCTGCCTTTCCCCCCGCTAATAAGTTTTGTCTCCTCTCCACTCTTCACTATGCGAAGGACGGGTCCAGAACCCCATGTCAAAAAAGCAACACCGGGGCACAAAGCGAGCAGCAGTCCGGGATGGGACAGGAGCATGGTGGATCCCGTCCCAAAACGATTTAATGGGCGTCTCTTTGCAGACTTTCAATTGCTCCTGTCAGACGGGACCCGAGCTTGCAAAGGATGCCAGGCTGAGCCATTTCCTCCCGCTATTCCCGCTCCCGAGCAGGAGGATTCCCAAACACAACGGCGAGGTGTTTCAGCTACGGGGTGGCTGCCGGGGTGTCCCGGGATGCTCCCGCGGGCTGTCCCGGTGCTGCTCCCGGAGGTGTTCCGGGATGTCCCCGGGCTGTCCCGGTGCTGCTCCCGGAGGTGTCCCGGGATGTCCCCGGGATGTCCCGGTGCTGCTCCCGGAGGTGTCCCGGGATGTTCCGGTGCTGCTCCCGGAGGTGTCCCGGGATGTCCCGGTGCTGCTCCCGGAGGTGTCCCGGGATGTCCCCGGGATGTCCCACCGCCGGGCGCCTCCCCGGCCGCTCCCGCCGCGGCTGCGCTTTCGCGTCCGCAGATTCGTCACCGCGGCCGCCGCTCAACTTCTCTATTCTCCCATGGTATCGCCCTCTCCCCTCCAAAAAAAAAACCCACCAAAAAACAGGGTTTAAGTTACTGCCTGGGCTTGTCCCGGCGCTGCCCGTTTCCCACACCTCCCCAGGACAGAACCCGCCGGGCTGTGTAGAATCTGCCGCGCGCGGGGGGAATCACCACCCCTGGGCTGCCGTGGGGAATGTGCTGCTGCGGACAACAAGGGGCGCGTAAAAAAAACTAGGGAATGGGCGAGGAGCCCCCGCTTTGAGGCACACCCATTACCGCGTGTCTGCCCCGCGCCATTCACCGCCCCGCTTTCCCCGCGGCGCTCCGCAGCCGGCGGTGCCGAATGTGCGGCGGCGAAGCGCCAGCCCCGACAACAGCGGGCGGGGCGGCGATGGCGGCGGGCGGCCTGGGGGGCCTGCTGCCCGCGCAGACACAGCTCGAGTACGCGCTGCTCGACGCCGACACCGCCCAGGAGAAGGAGAACCTCGTCTACCAGTACCTGCAGAAGGTGGACAGCCGGGAGCGGGACCTGGCGGTGCCCGAGCTCGGCGGAGGTGGGTGGCGCGGCCCGCGGGGGTCGGGCGGGGACGGGCCCGAAAGGCGCTTGTGGCTACAGGAGGGGTCAGCCCTGGAAGCACCCGGAGCGAAGGGCAGGGGAAAAGGGCCCCTTTAAATGTGATCCCCCTGGGACTGCAAAAACCCGTTCTGTAAAGCCTCTCTTCTAAACCTCTGCTATTTTCGTTAATGTGCTATTTTTTTTTAATTTTATTTTTAAATAGAGGCTTTCCCATCTGTACTCTCTGTTCGCGTCTGTCACCCTTGGTCATAATAAGAGCCTTAATAACTCTCCCTGCTTTCTCGTGAGCTCCCTTGGTCTCCCTGGGCATCTATTAGGATGTTCCCCATCTCTCTCTCTCCCCATAAATTGCCCGAACTTGTCACTTCACATGGCCCTGATGATACAAACTGAGATGGACGTGTCATCCTCCTCCTTCAGTGGTTTGGTTGCCCCTTTCACACGTTTCACACATTTCTGTATCTCTTTTTGTCTTAAGGGTGAAATTAAAGATAAAGCCTTGTAAGATCTGGCAAGTCCTGCTCAACCTTAGTGAAGGTCTCTGCAGCTGTGGGAGCTCACAGAGGCCTCAGGAGATGAACTTCAGGGTTAAAATCATATATATCATGGAAATGAATTATGATTCTTAACCACTGGAGCAAAGGGAATGTTCCTTCTGTCTGGATTTGGACCCCTGCACGGAGCTTTAGCTCCTGTCATTAATGTTGTTTCCCTTCCTGTTTTCTATCAAGGTTTATTTTCTCCTCTAAAAAGAGCTCAAATAAGTAGCCAACAGTTTTCAGTTCAAGTATTTTTTAATCAAAGTTAGTTTAATTCCAGTGAAAAGGGGAGCAGTGCAGTAAAATACCTTTTTCTTTTCAAAAGTAAGTGGTAAAGCCATTATACTGTGGAAATAATGCAGGTACTTGATAAATTTTTCTCATTACTGTCTCCAAAGCTGAATGTGTGTGCATCCATTTATGTTTATAAATAGATGGAGGTAGAGATCAGTCCTTCTCATAGTGAAGCAGAAAACAGGCCTCCTGCTGACTTCTTCAGGAATAAAACTTTTCCTGGGGCAGTAAAAACTGTCAGTAGAAGTTTTGAGGCGTTTTAGATTAGTCCACATGCATTTCTTAAGAAAAGGCCTTCAAAAGTATCACATCTATCTTTTCCCCCTATGATTGTCAGAAATGTTAAGGGATAGTAATGGCAGATCATGTTCTAGGATATTTATTCCTTATCTTGATTCCAGGTTCTAATGTGATCAGAGAACTATCAGTTACCAGGGAGGAAAGGATGCTTTCATGTCTTATGTCAACTGGTTAAAATAGGTGACCAGGAGTCCTGCTGGGTATATTTGTAAATGTTGTGTTTCTTCCCATGTAACATAATTAATTTATACCTGTCATTTCAAACTTTGAAAATCAAGATCAAGGCTATAAGGGCAAAAAAGGTCCAGAGATCTCTGAAATCAGTTCTTTATGAAACTCTTGGAAAAATCATGAAGAGTTTAACACTTTTTGACTTTTACTAGCCTTTATGTGAGTTTTAAATAATTGTTTCCCATATGACATTGTTGAGGGATGAATAGTATTTTAAAATGTATGAAGTTTGTTCTGAGGCTTGCATGTTCTTTCAATTAAAAGGTGTCTGTTTAAACATATAAACTAGACTTTGATATTACAGTAAACCTTGTTATTAATGTTTGTTTTCATTTGCTAGTTGTGAAGAATTGTGGAACATAAGGGTGAGCTGGATAAATACAAGACTTTCTGTTTGCTTTTCTAACTGCACAGAAAGGGTTGCCAAAGTGTATTTTTAAGTTGAATGCCCCAGGGACATTGTGTGCTGTTGTGTAAATTAGGTGTAAGTGTCTGCCTTTCCCTGCCCTTCCCCTGACTGAGTGTCACTGTTCTCTGTGTTCCAGATCTACAATGGTTGAACACTGAAGGTCCTATTTCTCTTCACAAAGACCTTTGTGGAAAAGTTGTGGTGTTGGATTTCTTTACTTACTGCTGCATCAATTGCTTGCACATCCTGCCTGATCTCCATGCCTTAGAGCACCAGTACTCTGATAAAGGTAAAAGTGCTTTGGCTTGCTTGGAACAGAATTTCCTGGCAGTGTTGCAGGCAGAGTAGCTGAGTCACTTTGTTGGTTATTAAACTGCTTGGCAATGTTTCAGGGGTGTCTACAAACGTCTTCTAATCTGTTAAGTAGACTGAAAAAGGTGACTGTGTATACTTCCATCACATTTTTAAGTAGAGTTAAATAAGAGATCTGTTTTGTCTGTGTAATTAGACAAACAGGATATGTGCTTAAAGCCTAAATCTGGTGTCTTTAAATAAGGTTATTTGCAAAAAGCTGCTGAAGGATTTGCGATAGAGGCTCAGAGTTAATATATATAACTCTACACTTGATTGAGAAACCAACTGTGAGAAGAATATAGTGAAGGTGGTAGAGTGGATATAGTTGGGATTACCTGGGTTTTTTCCCATTGGAACTGAAATAACAAAAATATGTAAGCTTAATTTAATTTTTTTGGTATTGGCACCATATTGTGTACTATTAACAGTCCTGTAGTCTAGAGAGGGAATTATGCTCTTTAAAGTCACATCTGAGATTAGATCTGTCTCTTGCTCCAAGTGAACAAAAATGCAGGGTAATTTTTATTTAGAATGCAGTCTCTTGTCATCATGATGACTTGTCAGAGATAAGATGTGGTCTTACACAGTGTGTCAGCTCACTTATCTTGGGTATTTTAATAGACTGAACAGTGAGATGAAGAACAGTGTTACATTCAGCCCTAAGAATATTCTATTAAATACAATACACATGTAGTAATAACACTGTCTTATAATGCTTAAGTCTAATTCTCCATTGCTGTTTCTAATTGGTTGTAATTTTGGCAGCATGTATTTTCATGTGTTACTTTTTTGACCAGAAAAAAATATTTACAATGTCTTTGGTATTTACACAGTGCTTTAGGTAGGTTTACATAGCTCTCACAGAGGCCTCAACTTAAATTTTTACCTGGAATAGCTTAGCTGTTTGCTTTGGAGAAAGTTTAGATGTGGCATGTAATGTTTCCATTATTAGGAATTTTATCTAATAAGGAAAAGCCTTCATGGCATTTTTTTGGGAGGGAGTCAGTTTTAAGTGGAAGGTGATTAGCAAAAATAAGTGGACTGCTGTGGATATCAGGTATGTTGGGAAAAAGGTCTAGATTGAGATTTTGGAAGATTGCATTGATCTTACAATGAACAACATCTTTAAATGATAAATATTTTATAGTAAACTGTTACTGTGCTAATATAGCTGTCTATATTTGATCTGTTTTTTAAGGCTGAGATGTTGAATGGGCTGATAACCAATTTTTCATTTTAACAGCCTCTTTAAAGTGCCCTTTAAAGTGCTTGAATATTTCTATACTGGTGTAGAAGAGGCTGCAGTTCTCTGAGCTGAAGGTCCACTTGGAGATGGTTTTTTTTCTTTTACTTGTATTAAACCTTCTGTCATGGGAGTTACTACTTAAGTGCTTTGCTGATGGGTGATAAATGATTTTTGTATTTGAATTATTGTTGTAATTTCTTTTTGGATTTGAGCTGTCCTGTTCCTGCAGGAACCAGAGTGAGAAAAAAGATAGTTGGGATGATAGTGGAGGTAAAAGGAAAGGAGAGCAGGTGTGTGGAACATTAATCTTAAATTTAATCCATTAGGAAGCAGAGGAGAGCAGTTGGATTCAGGAAGAGATTAAGGCGCTTAATGGTTCCAACAAAAATACATTGGGTTTTTTTTCACTGTAGCTCTCCCTTTTGGTTCTTTTTTGCTGTTTTCATGTTTTTATTATCACACCTTTCAGAATTATTTAATCTTTCTTTGCTGCACTAAGTGTGTAAATCTTAGCATTACAGTTCTGTGTATAAATATACCAAGGCAGTAAGGGTTCTGTTTTTTAAACCATAGAAAAATCGTTCAGAACATGATTTTATTCTGTGTGCATCCTCTTCACCCAAGGTAAACAGGAATTACTAATCACCAGGAGAACAAGGAGAGTTCTTGACTCGAGAAACTTGAGAAAGATAAAAATTGGAAGAACAAAGCATCTTATTTTAACAAAGCATCTATCTTGTAATGCATTTGGATCTTTAATCTCTTGTTTAAATATTTGAAGGGTACTGCCTGTTTTTTTCTTATTTACAGGCAATCAATTTCTTGGTTGTGCATTGTGAACATAGATTTTTGATGCTCTGATTACCTTTCTTTTTAATGTGCTTCAAGTGCCCTTTTACATGGGATGTATTGAAACTTCATCAGTGTGATGATCATCAGACCTGGGAAGTTTAAACACAAGAGACTCTGCAGGGTGATCCTAAATCATTATATGTATCATGGTACATGTGCCATAGCTCTATTATCTGGAACTTCAGGAGATCTCTTTCAAAATGAAGACTGCTTTCCATAGGATTAGATGTCACCCAGCATCTTTATCTGATATGTTCTCACTGCTATCTTCAGCAGTGCTATTTCTGCATTTCAAGTGGCATTCAGGAAGTTATTTTAAACCCCAGTGCATATTCAGTTCATGTTATCAGCAGTCTAGAAATTACTTCTATAAGAGGAAGTACTTTTTAATATTCAGAAATAGCTTGGCACAAATCCAGTGTTGTGCTGTGCTGTAATCCTTCAAGTAAAGTGTTTTACATGGTGTTCATATTGTTATTTCTCAATGTGACACCCATCAGTTTCCACAAGAGTTCTCTTCATGAGGGGATTATAACTTATTTGTGCTACTCAGATGTTCACTATGGAATTGTTTTTCTATCTTTCATGATGTTTTTGAAGGACAAATACAAGCTCTGGTGCTGATCCTTTTACAGTTCAAATATTTGACCCAGTGTTTGGAGTTCAGCAGTTAATGATAGTGCAACTTCAGCTCTCTGATATTGCAACATTCTGCAACTCTGGAGCTGATAAAGACTGTATTAGTTATAGTGACTCTTTAGTTCTGTATCTGTGAAATTATTATATTCAAGCCTGCCTGGTTTGTAACAGGTGTTTTTTGTCATTTTGTCATTGTTGTCAGTGCTCCCATTTTTATTTGGAATATGGAATACTATGTTGATTCCAGAAACTCATATATTACATTTTTTACTGTTTATCTGGGGGTAGATATGTGAAGGTAACTCTGAACTTCCAGAGTTCAGTGTTATTTTTGCAGCTCCTAGATAATGATGAAAAAGAGCTAATTTTCTAAAATACCATAGTTGTGGATAGGAATCAGATGAAAAAAAGGTGTCAGAAGCATCTGACAAAAAACCAGAGTATCAGTTAAACTGCGCCAACTTAGCCCATAATTATTTTGAAAGTATTTTCTACCTTAGTGTATAGGGGTTCAGGCACTAAGAACAGTTTATAACATACTAAATGTCAAGCACCTGAGGAAATAATTGTCCTAAAGTTCATTAATTTTACTGAAATTTTATTTCTGGGTATCAGTACTTTCTATACATAGTTATCTATATTCCTACTGAGATGTAGTTCCTTTTTGTTTGTTCAAATCCTCTCTCATTCTGGAAAGCAGCCAGTCACATTATGAGATGACTGTGGTTCATTTTTCCTTTTTTTTATTTCTAATTCAAATACAACTGTGTTTCAATGCACAATTTTATTTTCCCTTTCAGATGGTCTTGTTATTGTTGGTGTCCATTCAGCAAAATTCCCAAATGAGAAAGTTCTGGATAACATTAGAAGTGCTGTTCTGAGGTATAATATTGTCCACCCTGTAGTAAATGATGCAGATGCAACACTGTGGCATGAACTAGAAGTGTCCTGCTGGCCAACTCTGGTCATCCTTGGGCCTCGTGGAAACATGCTGTTTTCACTTGTTGGAGAGGGACACAGAGAGAAATTGTTTTTATTCACTTCTATCACACTGAAATTCTACAAGGAAAGAGGACAAATCAAAGATAACAGCATTGGAATAAAGCTCTACAGAGACTCCCTCCCGCCTTCTCCTCTGCTGTTTCCTGGCAAAGTGACTGTAGATCATTCAGGAGAAAGGCTGGTAATAGCAGACACTGGACACCATAGGATTTTGGTTACTCGAAAAAATGGACAGATTCTACACACTGTTGGAGGTAAGGGGATATGTGCAAGTTTATTACAGTGATTTCAGTTGAGCAGTAGAGGATGTTCACTTGGCCTGCTAGTTTGATTCCTTCCTTGAAGGACCTGGCAGTTTATAAGTATTGCCAGAATTTTGTTTTATACTAAAATTGCTTTTACTCATTATGGGTGGATGTAGTGTGAGACCATCAGTGAGTGGGAGACTGTTAATGCAGTTGTTTGAGATACCTGAATTTTTCCATCTCTTCATTGACTGAAGTTTGTGTTTTCAGGTGGTGAATTTCAGAAATACATTTTATATTCTTCAGAAAGAGTTGTAGGTGGTTTTAGATATAAGGGATGTACATCCACATCTCAACAACACAGAGAAAAGACAGACTGTCATGTCTCCCTTTCCAACAGAAAAAGTGAATGTTGAAATGTGGTCTTAGTATTGTGTGGGGAGGTTTAGTGTGTGGTTTTTGTTTGGTGATTGTTGGGGGTTTTTTTAATGGAAGAGCATTCCTGCATAGGGGATCTCCTTATGGTTTTAAGAGGAGAGAAGAATTATTAAGAACAAGGGTGTTCCATCAAGTACAAAGGCACCTGAGAATGCAGTTGCCTGAGTATGTATAAGAAAACCTGTGTTCCCACCAAAACTGCGATGTAATGTATAAAAAAGTCATGAAAACAGGAAAGTTATGTATCTTAAATTCAGTTACATTTGTTACAAAATTTGTATTAGTAACATTTCGGCTTTAAAAATGCTAATCTAACTGCTTTTGTGACATTACTGTGATTTACAATGGAAATTAAGAAAATTTGCACTCTTTGTATGCTTTGCTCTTTCTTTTTTTAAAATCTGTTAGAGTGATCAATGTTGCATCTTCATGCACTGTGTAAATAGCTGTTAGGAGAGTCCATTTATAGATTTAGGAAGTGGTCAGATCCCTAAATTATTGAAAGCAAAGGTTCATTGATGTCTCAGAATCAGGACCTCTGTGCTGGTGTGTCCTGTATTACTTATTCTGGTGTTGATTTGTGCCTGCCCTGTGACAGGATCCTACAAACCTCATAAAAATGCCAGTGGCACTGCTGTTTAAAGAAAGGAAGGGAAAATCTTTTGCTTTGAAGTAGCAGTGCATTGAATAGACAGTCTATTTATCCAAGTCAGCCTGATTTATCATTAAGGCATTAAGTCTAAATACCCTTCTTATGTAGAAAGTGCAATCAGAATTTCCTATGACAAGAGTGAGAGAATTTGATTTCTGACTGATTTGTGAGATGGAGTCTCTGCTGATAAGGTACCCTTTGGTGCTCTGGGATAGTCATTAAACAGGAATTCAGAGGGAGTGTCCTGACCTCTGGACTAGTACCCCTCCTCCCTGTGGCACTCTGTGCTATTCCCTCCCCTTCCCTTCCCTGGGGCTGTGCACCCTCACACTGACAGGGGAACTCCTGGAATCTGATACACCAGTCCTTCAGGCTGTCGAGGTCTAAATTGACTTCTGACAGTAGATTGTAAAAGTTTGTGTGTTTCAGTGACTCAGTTAAATGATTCAGTGGGCAGAAAATAATGTAATGAAGTTGATAATACAGTAATAAACGTGGGCAGGCACAAAGGTTGAAATTCTTATATTTGCATCATAAATCACAATGCACACATAACTCATACCTAAATGTCTTCTGCTGACACATACTGCTAATACACTTTAAATGCTACTCCCTCTGAAATACGATGCTTACCTTCATGTTGTTCTATTCAGGTCATGTTCCTTCCTCTTTCTTGATTGTTCTGTGCAGAAGAACTGTCACTCCATCATTCTCGCTGCTCTTTTGTGTAATTAGTTCCATGTCATCTTTTTCCTAATTATTATTATTAATGAGAAAATGTTGTTGATCAAATATTAGTTTAATTTGTGATTACACCAAAATCCAAACCATTGAAATGGAGCAGAGTTTTGGAAATTAAAGTTTTCTCCTGCTGGCTTGATTTGATGTAGTCAGGAATAAAAGAGCTGTAGTTTTTTATTTTTACCTTTCATTATTGCTGTTGTCCTTTAGTGCAATTTAGAGTCCTATTAAGACCCCTTTAGAGCAATTTAGAACCCTGTTGAGACTCCTCTTTGAAATACAAGCTTAAAGAAGCAGAAAATTTCTGAAAAATGGGTTCCAAACTTAACAGCACCAAGATATTTTAATTACATATCATAGTGACTAAACTGAGACTACACAAAATAGTAATAATGTAGACTGTACAAGGTGCTGTGAAAGCAGCTCTGAGAATATGTAATTCTCTTACACATAGAAATGTATGCATTTTATTTTTAAGGTTGCTGTTTTCTAAAATTACTTTTGAGTTTGCTTTGTTTTATTTATAGGTCCAAACAGTGGAAGGAGAGATGGAAGTTTTTCAGAAGCAGCTTTCAACTCACCACAAGGGATTGCTATAAAAAATAATGTTATTTATGTAGCTGATACAGAAAATCATCTAATTAGGAAGGTAAATTTTCCCTAAGGAAATTAAAAATTTAATTTCTTATATTGTATTCTTACTTACACAGGTGAACACTTACACCAAATTAATTACTCTCTGAATACCCTTAAAGTCAGGAAGGAAATTGAATCCAATATCTCATAAATAAATGCTGTTGTGCAGGTTTGTTTGTTTTTTTAAAGGCAACATACACTTTTGTGCTTCCTTTCAAATGAAGATGAGATGGGCTACTCGTTATAGCATAAGAGGGTTTTGTTGTGGGCTTTTCTCTGGTCACTCTTGCTTTCCTGTTATGTTTTGCTTCCAGTAGTATCAGATTCTTATCTAAACTTATTGTACTGCTATGGTTCAGTGAATATCTAAACTTCCATTAACTGCTTGGGTGTCTAAAGTACAGGTACTGCCTTTATATCAGAATTGGCTGTGTGTGTATTCTTTTTGATTAGACACTTGCAAAGTTTTAGCACATGGACCTTATATTTGGTTAGGTCCTATTGAATAATCAGAAGTTAAGTTTGCTGATGCAATATAATGTTGCTTTAATATTTAAAGTAATGTATAAGAGGATCTTTTACCAACATACCTGATTGGTGACCAGAGGAGGTTCACTGAATCAGTTTGGGGGGGTCTCTGTGCTGTTTGGGAGGTTCATTCTGTGTTTCCCTTCAAAGCAGTAGCCCACAAGCTTCCTGCATTGCAATCATTGTGGTTGGCTGCCAGGTTTTTTCTGGAAAGGACGGAGGCTCCCCCTTGGTAAAGAAACGTTGTTGCTAAAAATAAGTAGTTTTCTCCAGACTCCTCATCTTATTAATATTCAGCACGGTAGGTGGTGACCACAGGAAATTAAGTGTTGCAGGAAGCAAAGACAGCACAGAACACCAAAAGATGTGGATCATACTGCTTCAGCATTTTCCATGATAGCTGTTAGCTGTTCCCTTTCATCTAAATGTGCCATGGTGGTATCCAAGAATTAAAGGAACACAACAGCTACAGGAAATTATTTCAAATGCTTATGGAGACAACGAACCTTGCAAAAGGAGTGCATTGACTGCTACAAAAGTTAGAAGATTCTATGCATGAAAGACTGCCTTTTTAAATGATCATCATGGTAAATTCATAGGAGGTATTGAAAGTCACTTTTGCTCTAGGACATGAAATAAACTGCTAAAATTATTTGCTTTGTTCTGATTATATGGATATGGGAAATACAGATCTGAGCTTTTATATCATATTCCTATAGAAGTTTAAAATAAAGCATCCATGTCCATTGTTTATCTAAGTATTTATCCAGAAATTAGTGAGGCTTTCTTCTACAGCTGCTGAGGAAATCTTGACAGAGCAGTGTTAATTTTTGTTACATGTGGAAGAAAGTTCCAGGCACCTGCCTGCTGTTTCCTCACACTCACACCCCTGACCATTATCAAACATTGTGGTAAAATTAATTATTTTCCTACATAAACAAATACCTGATATTTGTTAGGATTTCTCTGTTTTTGACATACAGCTCAAATTATCTGTAACTTCAGTCAAGTTAATTCTCATACATTCAATGTGCATCATTTTCTTCATGTAGATTGACCTGGATTTAGAGATGGTGACCACTGTAGCAGGCATTGGGATACAAGGTGTTGATAAGGAAGGTGGAGCAAAAGGAGAAGAGCAGCCCATCAGCTCTCCGTGGGATGTGGCCTTCGGAAGTTCAAGTACTGTATCAGTTGAACTTTAACATCTGGTATTTACACATGCATGTTCACTAAATGTTTTCCTGTTTTGGTATTAATCTGAGCTATAAAAAAGTGAAGATTTAGTATACAACTGAGTCTCAAAAACAATGGTTTCAATTGCAAGTGTTAACTGCAGTTCTGCTTTGGATCCTGAAATATTACTTTATGAAACAAAAGTTCTCATGTAGCAAATGATCTGGTTAATGGACCCAAATACAAAGGAAATTGTGATTGCTTTTATTCAGCCAGTGCTTTATGCCAGGATCCCTTAAGAAGCAGGTACATTTTACAGGAAGGCACCATTGTCTAGAAGTTCTTTTCCTTGACTTTACAGACATGTCTGACCACTTGTAAATATTTGAGTTTAGGAAATAAAAATAACTTTGGTTGAGGACCTCTGTTTTTTCCTGTTTAGGTGACATAAAATCATTAGGCTCAAGGTCACAACAGTCAGATAGGAGAGGAATATCTCAGCACAAACCTTGCAAGCATCAGGAGGTAAATAAATCTTTGCATAATAGGATGCAAGAATCAGCTTCTGGAGACTTAACTAGGTTTCTTTCTTGATTCACTTAACACACACCTGACCTTGACATCTCATAACTGCCATGTTTTATTAACTGTGAGTTGATAGGCAGTTTTCTCATGTTTCCATTTCAATTTAATTTAAAAGTTGCAGATGCCAGTTTATTAACAATGACAGAACAATGCTTTAATGTGGCATAAAACCCTTAGGTCAGTATTTCAGGCATAAAAAATTGACTTTTGATGTTGGGAATTTCTTGAATCTGCAGGTGAATGGGATGGAGATTTACCTCTAATATCTTGAAATTAGAGGTGTTCTGCAAGTTTAGTGAATGATAACATTTTACTGATGTGGAAGCATTTGTTAAAATCTTGGGTCAGTTATGAGGGAGGAAAACATGTTCAAATTAGGATTAAAAGAACACAGAATCATAGAGCGGTTTGGATTGGATTGGAAGGGGCCCTAAAGATCATCTAGTTCCAGTCCTTGTCATGAACAGGGACAGCCTCCTTTGGACCAGGTTACTCAAAGCCTTGTCTCACCAGCCTTGAACACTCCAGGGATGGGGTATCCACAATGGGCAACCTGTGCCAGGGCATCACCACCCTCACAGTAAAGAATTCCTTCCTAATGTCTAAACAAAATCTGCCCTCTTTCAGTTTGAAGCCATTCCCCCTTGTCCTATCACTTCATGCCCCTGTCAAAAGTCCCTCTCCAGGTCTCTTGTAAGCCCCTTTTAGGTAGGGAAGGTCATATTTTGGAAGATCTCCCTAAGGTCTCTCCAATCTTCTTGTCCTGAGGCTGAACAACCTCAGCTCTTTCAGCCTGTCTTCATAGCAGAGGTGCTCCAGCACTGGGATCATCCCTGTGGCCTCTGGCCTTCCTCCAACAGGTCCATGAAGCTGGATCATAAATACTGAGACAGATCTTCTGGTACAAGTAGGTGGTCAGTACAGACAGAGCACCACCAGCAGCCTGGAATAATTAAGTAAGCAACTAGGATAAATTTAATAAACACTTTTATTAACACTTCTTCTAATAAAAAAAGAAAAAGCCTTTTTTCAAAGGCTTTGTCAGCAACCCTTTCAATCTATATTAAGCTTATGGTATCCAGGAGAATGGAGGAATACCTAAAAGAGGATCTCACTGGATGCAGGTTAATGAATCATGAGTTTTGCTGAGTTTTATCCAATCTGATTTTCCTTTTGTGAACCAGTAGACTTGTTACTGTATAGTTTTCAAGAGATCTTGAACCAGAAAGCTCACCTCTGTGGAGTGTTATTGCAGGTCAGCAAGGGGAGACTAATAACTGATTAGTGGTTTAAAAACTTGAGCTGGTTAACAGAATTATTCAAAGTATCCCATAATTTTAGTTTTAATTTTTTATGATACTCTCTTGTGAATTCTGCCAGTAGTGGAGTATATGTTGATACTTGATTATTTTTGAGAGCTCTGCTTGTTAAATGTTAATTGATATGGTAATTGTTATCAACATGAACATTGTACTTACTGAGTTAGTCACCTGTAGAGGATTAGTCATCTGCACTATTTAACACTGACTGCTGAATTTTAATAAGCATTTGCATAGAAATCAGACCTTCAGAATGCACTCTTTAAACCAGTGTAGATTTTTTGATAATCAGTTAGAACCTGCTAGTCAGCTTTCTATTTGGATTACTTCAAAATACCATATAAACTGCCTGTTAAGAAGAGAGTAAATCAATTTAAATTCTTTTTTTTTTTTCGAGAAGATAATGTGCTAAATAAATAAATTGGAGAAAAATATTGGTTGTGTAATAGCAATACAAAATTCTTCAGAAAACTATAACCAGAGAGAGTTGTCAAAGTGGAGACACATATTGAGTAGAATGCCAACAGGAGTCTGTCCCAGAGCATGAGGAACCAGGACTGTATCTTGTAGTCTGAAGTGCATTTTTTAACAAAATTTTACTGTCATGAGTTTCAGTGATTTCTGAAAGTTTACTGCCAGACATCAAAATAGTTTGTCAGTAATGAGCAGAGTTTGTCAAAGCTGTACTGTTGAGTTACAAATTGCAAATTGCTTGAGCCTGAAGGGATCTTCAGTTACCATCCAGTGTATCACAGGATGCATTTGTGCCTGCAGAGTCCTGTCCTACCAGGAGATACTCAGTTGTCAGTATATTAAAACTGCTATGCCACTGTCTATTTAGGAATCTGAATGGGTGAGGTAGTTAATGAGAATTTCAGAAACTACTTTGCATCCACACAACAGTATCCTTTTTTTTACATGTGCTTATATCTGTCTCTGTGCAAGCTGGAGGTGTAATGAGCACTTCAACAACTTAGGATGTTTCTTGGAGTTTCCTTTCAATATCCAAAGCCATGCTATCCAGAACATGAAAGGGAGAAAAAATAAAGCTTCAGTGTTTAAGCTGGTTATGTGCTACTCTACAGAGTATTGAACACCTTATGCTGAACTTTTTCAAAGTCTCAAAGGGGAGAGATTACCTTTTAAGAGAATTTTTTTTCTTGTTGATATTTGTTGAGTTTACTCCTATCTCCAATTTAGTGTATGTATTGATCAATTAAAAGACTGTTTAAAATTTTAATATATAGTTTGTTGGGAAATGAAAAATATTGAGAAAAACTTTGAGGACACGGATAAATTAATACTCAGAACAGGTACTATTAAATAGCATGATTTAAGCATCTGCACAGTATTTTCATAAGTAGGCTTTTGTTGCCCCATTTTATACAGATGCTGAAGTCTGAGACGAAGAGATTGAGTGTGAAACACCATTTAAAAGAAAGTGGGCACAAATGTCTCCCTTTAAGGCAGGGAAGTTAATGGAGACAAAACACCTTCAGACAGACAATATTCTTCCTTGTCATCTCTTTTATTTCTTTAGTTGTGGCCATTGAGCTTTTGTTTTACCCTCCCATTAAAATTCTTGAATGAACTCCATGGAGTGAATTCTGGCTTTGTTGAGGGTGGTGCTGAAATTTGCATTGACATAGATTGTGCAGGAAAGAAGGGGAGGGCCAGCAGCTTAAAAATACATTATGAAATTACTGTGTGCTTTTTTAGCTTTCTCTGCTGTCCCTTTCTATTTTTATTTAGTGGGTGTTGAAAGCAAGTGATACTTTAATGCACAGTTGATTTGAGCTTGAAATGTTCTTGATAGCTGCATTCTTGCTGGAAGGCACAGGACAATGACTTGTGCTTGGTGACATAACTGTATATTTCACATTCCAAAATCTGGTCTTAAACTACATGATTGTAATCTATTTATAGAAATTCCCAAGTACAGTACTGAGCATGCTTTCAGTAAACTAGTTGGAAATTCTTACATCTATTTCTTACATCTATTTAAGTTTTACATAGATATTGTTTAAATGAAAGTACAATACCTTATCATAGTGGTACAATTTTTATAGCCCTTAAAAGGCAAAAATATGTAAGATTTTCTTTTGCTCGCTGTGTTTCTGCTAGAGGGTTATTCAGTACCACTGCATTCCACAGCAAACACTCTTTTTTTTTTTTTTCCCTCTGAATTACTCATGGTGATTCTTCCCTAATTTTACCCCCCAAAAATAAAAAAGGCAGTAATCACTTTAGGAGCAGGCAGTTAGCCCATCCTAGGTGGGCTCAGATCATACATGAACTGTTTATGTCTGCACTGTCTGTATCTTGAAAGGATGCTCTTTTTCCTTCTATTGTGGTCTCATTCTGTCACTGAGGCTCTGGCCTTCTCGGTCCTATGAAAGTAATTTTCTTTGGTAAAGGTGGTTTTGCAATCATCAGGCATAAATTCAGAATAATTTATCTGGACAATTCAAAACTTGACTTCTTATCAATATATATTGCATCCATAACATGACTGCATGAGGTAGCAATGTTTACTTGGAATTTACTTGGGTTTACTTGGAATTTACTTGGGTTTACTTGGAATTTACTTGGGTTTACTTGGAATGCAAAAGGCCTCCTCATTACTTTAGCAGTTTACAAACTCAAAGATACCCCGTTGAGCTTTGAGCTGCATTTGCCCTTGTACAACTTCAGTTTCACAAAAAAACATATTAGAGACATCATGGACTTAAAACAGCATTATCTGACTTCTCTTCTTGAGCTGGATCTTAAATAGTTGTCATTTACAAGTAATTTTTTATTTAAGATTCTTGAAATTACAAAGAAAAAGTTATTTCATTAAAGATAGTGCTGAATTAAACAATTTATAATAGGGTTTTATTCCTGTGTAAGAGTTGTTTCAGGTGAAAAAGTCTTTTGAGAAATATGAAATTAAGAAGTTAGAGTGAAGGACTGCAGTGAAGCAGGACCTTACCTAGTCTTGTTTGGGGAGACTTCACTATAGAAATGGGTCAAGAAATTAGGTACTTATGTTAGTATTACAGTATAAAGATGCCCTTGACATAATAGGACTAAAGTCTTAATATGAGGGTGTAATAGAAGTTGTGACTGAATATTCAACAGTAATCTCACAGAATTTAGTTTGACAAACTAAGTTGGATTTATTTACATCTTGTTAAAATCCATGATGATGAAGATTAATTTCTGCAGTAAAAAGAAGCATTTGGATTAGCAGAGGTGCCATCTTAACACTTGTCAAACTTAGAATTATTTTGAAGTCCATGATTTGAAACTGCCCTCTGTAAAAAAAAAATTTATATTTGTACCTGGAGTGATGATTCTCATTCTCTTTGTTCCACAGTCCATAGTCTTGTTCTATGAATTAAATGTATGCTCATGATAAAGAAGCTAAAACTACAGATTTCTAAAGACTAGTTGAGGTATCACGTGTGGTTTTTAATGCAAAATCCCAGATGGAAAACTGCTGAAAATAAACATCCTTAACAAGTCTTACAGAGGCTTTGTCAGGCATGTTGGGGTCAGAACCAAACACATTTTTTAACTGTTACCATTTGACGCTGAAAGTGCTTTTGATTACAGAACGTGGGTGGTGGAAGTCAAGGGAAACTGTGGTGCTGAAGTACCCACAAGTGTATCTGTTTGCTGTGCTTAATTAGGAATGAGTAAAACACATAACCAGACTTAGCTCTTTCTGTAGTTATGGTGATGTATCCCAGCATTAAAAAATCCAAATTAGTTCTTTTGCGTTCACAAGTGCAATCTCTTCGTCTTTGGATTTTTTGAAGCATTTGCTCCTGATACACTCAGAAGGCCTGAGTTAGAAAACTTGGAGAAAAAAATAAAAGATATTTCATTATAGTCATCGTTTTTACCTCCCTAATAGCCCCCATTGTATGATATGCCCTTGGTATCTATGTCCAAGGATTTCCCTTAAAGAGAAGGAAAGTGTGTTACCTAGGGAGGAAAATTCCAGCAGCATTTTATTTCATAGAGGATTATGCTGTTGGTGTGATGCAGCACAATGTGAGAGAATTCCAAGTTGTACAGGAAAAAAAAAAGAAGAAAATTTATTTTTGGTTATCCAAAACAGATGATGTGTGCTTGTAACAGTCCTTTGGGGCTTTGCTGTCTCTGTTGCACTGAAGAAGAATGGTGGTTCTCTAGTTGTTCTGTCAGTCAGGTTTGCATTTAATCTGCTAAACTTCCCTGACTTAAGAGAAGGTGAGACCTGCATTCAGTGTGCACAGAGGCAGGGTGTGTTGTACAGCCCCTTGTGCTCCTTGTCGGTTTGCAGAGGATGACTGTACCAAGAGACTTCTTCATTGGTTTTGTTTCTTTCCTTTAAAGATAAAATTAGGAGACAGGAATAATATTTTCAGACTTCAGTCTATTTAGAAAATGTCAGTTGTGCCAGCCACAAAATTTAACTTTGATTCCCGGGCTTTTAATTCCCAGATTGGAAGTAAGCATGCAGTCCCCACATGGGGAAGCTGAAAGTGGGGATAGTCCTGGGAATGGAATCCCTTCAAACAGATATTGCTGTTAACTGGTGCAAAACAAAGTAATTTCTGTGTATTAAGATTGGCTCACCATTAATAGTCAGCAGTGTTACTGACTGTTTAAAGTTATGCATGTGTCCAGGCACGAATGTGAATTCTTAAAACAGATAGATAGCAGAGGCAGATTCAGGACCTGAAGCATCATATAAAGTGGAATACTGGTGCATTCAGAGCTCTAGTTCAATGTTAGTGAGTGTTTGTATGTTTGTAACAGAAATATATCCCATTTGTAAGCCACACCCATCTTTGATACAGGCAGCCCTGAAGATAAGAAAACACATACCTTAATAAGGAGAAACTACACTGGATTTTTAAAACACCTCAAGATAGGTTGGAATGTGTTACTTAATTGAATAAATGTAAAAGAATTGCTTTGTTCTTTTATGTTGTTTTATAATAAGTTATTTAAAAATAAACTCTTTCCATTGATGATAAGGAGTTATGATAATGGCAGCATTACCATAATTTTACATGCTGGTGCTCCCCGGCCCCCTTCTCATGCAAGTACAAAGGTAACAATCAGTGGTGACATCCTCAAACTTCTCTATCCCGAAAGAAAAAGTTCTTCTGTCTTTTGTTTCAGAACATAAAGCATCAAACTATGTAGTGTGAGGACCATTGTGTGATAAAATACCTTAGCTGTGCAGCTGTAAGCACTGGTTTTACTGTTCTGGTTTTATAAAATTTTTTATTTTATTATTAAAGCTCCAACATATTTTCCACAATTGAGTATGCTTGTGCTGTTTCCATGCCTGAATCCATACTCCTTGTTCTAATGGCCATCCAGTAGAAAATGCTCGAGTTAAAATTTATGGCAGTTCTGGAGCTCTTTTTTACTGTCTTGTTCTCTAGTCAGAGAAAGGATCTTCAGTCTACCCAAATTACATATTCAGTAAAATTTGAATTTTATATTGATACTTTTTTCTCATATTTGAAAGGTCTTTCAGTGTGCAGAGTTAGAGTAAGAAATCTTTAAAATTTTTCAACATGTAGCTGTCACAAGGGAGTGTTCTGTGTGTGGGATTAGAGAATTGGATAGATGAATGGAACAGATTTTTCAACAGTTCTCAGTTCAGGCCTTACTCCTTCATTTAATTGGTGGATAAAGTGAATATTAAATAATTAACAAAGCACTTTCTGAGATCACTCAATGTGAATTGAGACAGCAAGATAAAAAAGCTCACTTTCTGAATAGACCAATGATTCTAACAGTTTTCATTCTGGGGTACTTAGAATAGTATCTGAAAAGTGCAAGATATGCATAATGGAAATATAAAATCCTGAAGCTGAGCATTTACTATATAGAAAGTAGTGAAATGATTTCACGGGCCATTTTCTCAATTTAAGTCTCTTAGAAACAAGCTCTAATGAAAGTGATTTTTTGGGGCAGGGTGGTGGTGTTCTGGTGGGTGTTTTACTGGAGTGTTTTTGGCAGCGTTGGAACTTTAGTAGCATTTCTGGTAACTCATAGAATGTGTGTTTTGCAAATCATTTTTCAAACCTTTTTTGCTCAAAAAAAGCTTTTAGGTACTTTGCAAGTTTGACTTTTATTTTTGGATCTCTAGTTCATGGAAAGATATGAAGCCACATGGAGGTGCAGGAAAGAGTCACTTGGATAGGAGTCTTGTGTCTTGACCCAAGAAACAGAAAAGGCTGAACATAAACGACATTAAAATCATACCAGTACTATTCTGAAAAGAGAGCTCACAGTATAGGGAAATTTATCTGGAGATAGAAGGATGCTTTTTTCCCCTCTTGCAGTGTGTAGTGTGGGAAAGATTTAGGATTAGGAGAACAGCAGGATCTCAGTTAGGGGTATGGTGGTAATTTCATTTTTTTGGACTAACTTCACAGGTTCATATGGATACAAAGTTTCTGTGAGCAACTCAAGGGTATTTTTCTGTTGAGTGACTAATGGTTATTCCAATACCTGATACATTCATTTAGAAAAAACGTATTTATCTTGTCTGACTAGATGGGACATTATTAGAAAGGTAATAGTGTCCTCATTTTAATGCAGTTTTTGAATGTCAACTTTCTGTTCCTTAAGATTTTCGGAAGAGACTGAAATAAGTACCTTTATTTTGCCTTTGGGTTGCTGGTGTTTTTTCTTCACTGTCTTTCACAACCTGATTTCGTGCATTTTTTTCTGCTGTAATGTGATGCTTAAAGCTGTAGAGCACATATATATTCTCCACTTTCTACTTGTATAATTTTCTTTGTGAAGTATCATGAAGCTTTGTATAATTTACAGATTTGGATTGCTGAATAGTAATTTTATACTTTTGAGTTTAAAAAAAATAGATGTTTGACAGACACTTGTGCTCTTCTTGATCAGGTGGTCACTGTTCCACAGATCTGCCTCTTGCCTTTGTGACACCACATGTACCTGTGCATAGGGAGAACAACTTGGAGACTGAGTGATTAGTGCAGGGAGAAATTAGGATGTGCCCAGGTCACATCTAGTGTTTGAATAAACTGCAGTTGTGATCTCCAGAGACACACAAGCATCAGATACCTTTATCTTAAAACATGATGTCCTCTTTATATGATTTGCAATGACAGATGGTTATTTCTTTCAAAACCTGTAAACAACTGTCAGTAGTGTTTTGGAATATCTGATTTTGTCACTAGTGTAGTTAAAAAAAGAAAATCACATCCCCTCAATCTTAGCAAAGATGTGGACTTATTTGTTGGCTGGTATAAATCAAAAAATAGCAGCTGCAACAGACACAATAGCAGAATGTTACAAAGGGGAAATCCCATTTGAAACATAGCCTTTAGCAGGTAGGGATATTAAAACCACTATTTCTATACCCCTGGGAAGAAAACAGAAGAAACCAGCAGGTTTTGGTAGATGAAAGGCATTCTCTGTACTTCTCTTGCTCTGTTTTTTGTGGTTGGGTTTTTATTTCCTTCCCCATGGCAAAAGATGAGCTGGAGTAAGGGGAACAGCAGGGTTGGTTCAATGATTTCTTTGTTTTATAAAATGTTTCCAAATTGGGTTTATTTCATCTGGTTTTATACATCCTTTTTAAACAGTTTCAGGAACCCAGGAAGATGATGTTTTATGGATAGCAATGGCAGGCACTCATCAGATATGGGCACTGATGTTGGAAGGTGGAAAACTGCCAAAGGGAAGGTAAGTAACTGTACTAACAGACATGTGAAATTGCTCCTTGTCTTGATAAACAGCTTTCAGACCCCAAAGAGAGAGATAATCGAATTAAACTAAAAATAATTTAGTTTAAAGGTGTGCATGCTTTAAAGTCTGCCTGCTTTTTCTTGCATCTGCTGGATGAAATGAAAGAGGCTACTTTTGCTATACAGCTCTGACTTGGTAAGGTACATTTATATAATTGAATGTTACTTTGCCTTGCATTTGCTGAGTTATCTGGTAATGAATGATATCCTGAGGTGGTATAAAAGTTAGCACACAGGTATTGTATGATTCCTTGTGCTGTAACACAGTTGGTTTTATAACTCACGAGTGCTTGTTCTGTAGCTTCTATTTCTACATAATGTCTGAGTATTTCAGACTCACTACTGAAATTGAGTCCTGTTTTCCTTTAGTGATTTAAAGAAAGGAGTCTGCCTTCGATTTGCTGGGAGTGGAAATGAAGAGAACAGGAACAATGCATACCCCCATAAGGCAGGCTTTGCACAGCCCTCGGGGCTGTCCCTGGCTCCCGAGGATCCCTGGAACTGCCTGTTTGTGGCGGACAGCGAGAGCAGCACCGTGAGAACCGTCTCGCTGAAGGACGGGGCTGTCAAGCACCTTGTAGGAGGAGAGAGAGATCCATTGGTAATCACTTCAAACTCCCCCACACTGCCCTACTAATATTCCTCAAGCCTGACCTGGAGGAACCACTTTTGGGGTGAGAGGGTAAATCAGTTTCCATGGCCATCCATTTCTTAACTTCACTGCTTGGAATGCAAATGTGTGCCAGTTGTGATGCTCAGGTTGTAAGTGCAGGTTGTTGCTCCTTGGATGAGAAATTACTTCACTTGTATTTAAAATAGCCAATTTGATTCAGCATTGTGTGGTCATTAAACCAGCTGGATTCATACTTATATTTAGATGTGAAAATTTCCATTTCCATGGTTAGCATCCACACTTCCAGTTTTCAATATCCTTGTTTTAAAATTGTCTTGATATTTTTTTAAATCAGTGAATTTCCATTTAATTACAGTTATTTCAATTCATGCCAGCATTGAATAATCTAGTGTATTAATTCAATAAAATGCATTTTCAGAATTTGTTTGCCTTTGGTGACGTGGATGGAGCAGGCATAAATGCAAAGCTGCAGCATCCATTAGGAGTAACATGGGACAAGAAAAGAAAGCTGCTCTATGTGGCAGATTCCTATAATCATAAGGTAAGCATATAGCAACTTGTTATATACAAACTTTGAAATTTTAATTACTGCAAAGAATGATTATTGTAGCATACAAAGACTGTGCCTGCTTCTGTTAAGCTGAGGAAACAAGTTATGTGAGTTTCTTTGTGGTTTCTTTTTCTTTCCTTCCTTCCCTTTGGGTTCTTTTATTTACCATTGTTTTGCTGTCACATTCTTTTGTGTTGATGTGATGGTCCCTTGGGGAAGGTGAGCTTAAAGTGCCAAGCTACAGTTCAGACTAGATTCTTTCCTTGTATCTTCCCAAAGATGCTGAACTAGAAATAGAAGAGCTAGGAGTGCTTAGTGAGGAATCCTGCAGGTTTGAGAAAACTGAGAGAACAAGAGGACTTGCTTTTCCCTTAAAAAAACCACACAAGTTTTGAGAAGTATTGTGGGTTGTCTCCGTGGAACTCTTGAGATAAGAGAGATTGTTTTGTGTGATTGTTCCTATGTAAGCATTCATGTCTAGAAGGTTCTTAACTGTACACTGATTATATGCATTAAAAGAGAAGTCATTTGTTTGATTTGAAGAATAAGGTATATAACATTAAGTGCTTATTGAAATTTATATGGCAAATGATATTTTGTTTCAGATATTGTATAAAACATTATAAATATTTTGCTATTACTTTAAGAAAAAGAAAGACATTTATTTTTAGAAGAAAAATAATCTAGAAGTTAGCCTGCCAATTTTGTTATACCCTTACTGTTTTGCAAGTATTTCCAGAAAGGCAACAAACATTAGAAAAACCAGAGGGGTATGTGCCTTCAAAATTTTCAAAGGGAACACTAAAGACCAAAGAAAGAAGTAAATTCCATCAGTAAATGGGGAAGGCTGAAGATGAGACATGTAGAGAATGATAACTAGGATGCACACTTAGTTAAGATTATCAAAAGTTAGTGCTGGCTTCTGAAAATGTGGGACATGAAGTAATACAGAACTTTTTATCCTGCTGGGTTTTTTCAGTGAAGTTTTTTTGTATCTTTGTTTATCTTAGATTAAGGTTGTAGATCCCAAGATGAAGAACTGTGCTACCCTGGCAGGCACGGGAGAAGCAGGCAATGTTGTTGGTTCCAGCTTTACACAGTCAGCTTTTAATGAACCAGGAGGTTTGTGTGTTGAAGAAAGTGGCCGTTTGATGTATGTTGCAGACACAAATAATCATCAGATTAAAGTGCTGGACTTGGAAACAAAAATTCTTTCCATGGCAAGTAATACTTACTAATATTACTGATATAAATTACTATTACAGGCTTTAGCAAGTGGTATAAAAATGATATAGCTAACTTTGGGTACAGTAGCTATAATCATAGAGTGTTTTGTGATGATCAGGCAAATAAACATTGCCTCTTAGCACAGTTGTTGAAAGCCTTAGTCTTTGGAAAGGCAACTTTTGAATGAAAACAGAAAGTGATGATCCTCTAGAAAAGAGCAATACAGAAACATGAGTTATTAAAAAATACAGCCCAGTTTTTGAAGTATGAAAAGCATTTCATGAGCACTTTGCAACAAATGGAAGTTGAAATCAATTACCAGTCCCTGTAATTCAGCTGTAAGAGATAATTTTGGGAGGTCGTTGACTTAAAGCAGGATACCTAGCAGGTTTCCAAATGGTCAAATCAAAACCACCATTATAATTGAGCACAACTTTATTTGCTTGTGAACAAACAGATTTCTGCTCCTGTCCATCTTAGAATGGTGTGACGTCTTTAAGGTTTAAAAAAAAAATCTATGACATAATTTGTGATGACATTTTCAAATCAGTGGTTTTTTTCTAGGAATTTCTCTGCTACTTTACTTTGCCATCTGCATAGTTCAGATCTTGGATTTTATTACAGAAGCATGCAGTTTACCACCAGATCAGAAGAAAATACCTTTACATTTTACTTAAAATAAAAACATAATGCAACTGTTCAAATTTTAAATTAAGGGATACTCTAAAGTAGTTTTGGGTTTTGTGGTTTTAATAGTAAATTTTGCTTTTTTAATTTGGTTAATCAGGTTTCTTCCATTTTACAAAAACATTTTGTCCTCCTCTTTTTCTTTGTTGGTTTAATGTTGTTGCACTCTGTTAGAATGTTTCAGGCCAACAGCCACAATATCATCTGTCAGTTTTCCTAGTTCTTGTCAGCTTTGGAACTGTGGTTGTATTATGAAAGCCCATTTGCTTTCAGTACTTACAAAAATAAAAGTAAATATTTTGTTTGATTTCTACTGATAGTTGCCTATCCTGAAGCCAGAAGCATGTGATGTTCCAGATAACCTGCCTGTGCAAAAGGATAAAATAACAAGCCTTCCAAAACTGCCTAAATCTGCACCAAATATTCAACTTCCTTCAGTAACTGTAGCTCCTGGCCAGACAATTCAGTTTTTATTAAAGTTGGCTCTTCCTCCAGATTCAAAACTGAATGAAGAAGCACCCAATTGCTGGTTTATTACAGCAGAAGGTAATGTGCATATGTTGTTTTATCAGTTGAACAAGACTATTTAAGAGGTGGGTTGTATCATCATGTTCTGCAGTACAGGGGATCTCAGTCTGATAATCAAGATATTCCTTCCAGTCCTGTGTTCCCATTTGACCCTGTGGTGCAATACATAGTATTCAGGGTTGATACATCTAACAGCTGGAGTGCAAAGATTAAAAACACCAAACACCTGGTAGACTGCTTTTTGCTTGAATTAATACATGCTGCATTATTTTTTGTTGGTTTTTAAACTTTCTTGGAATGAGCTGTCAGGGAGGACTTGCAAAAGTACTGATCCCTAGTAGGTGCTTGCCCTCTGTCTCTGTGTGCAGCTCATCCCAGACCTGCTGTCTGTTTCTGGGACAAGGTTTACCAAGAAGCTGAAGCATATTCCTGAGAGAACTTAGTTGGGGGTTTTTTGGCTCTTGTCTCTTCCAAAAAGTATATGAGATACATTTATACCTAACCAGTTTGAACCTTCTTTGTTATAATTCATATTTGCATTATTTCTGCTTTTAAAAGCAGTCAACAAACACTATGAAGGCACTGCAATTGGTTTATAGGCCTTGTGACTTAATGCAATTTCTCATCCCAGTTGGTGATTTTGAAGTGCAAATTGACTACTTCCAGGTGGATTGGTATAATTTTTGGACTACAGAATCTCCAAATATTGTTGAAGTGAAGATATATGTGATAGCTTCAGGGTTTAGCAAAAATTGGAGAATGTAAGCAAGTGAAACTCAACAAATCTTTTCAAGCTCATAAATTCTAGAGCCAACTTTTAGATATTTTCTGAAAAATGCCAGAAAGAGCACTTCATCCATCTCACATTAAAATACAGAGTACAATGCAATGAGTTAGGTGTGTGTGTTGAGCGGGCCATTTTTCAGCTCACATACTCCCAAATATTTAAATAAATCTGAGACTCGAGGTTTTTTCTCACAGTCAGCCTGAGCATTGCTAAATTGCACCAACCCACTTGTAAGACCAACACTCCTGTTTGGAAATGCTGTAATTTACCTGCAGTTTTATGCATTTATGGCAGATATCTTACCTGGAGTATTAGACTTCTGATACAAATGCATATTAGCCGTTAATTTAAGAAGTTTTGCTTGCATGTGTCAGAATAAATTTTAATATCTTCTTAAGAGTGTGAGGGAGAAATTGCAGTTCCATTGCATTTAAATAAGATAGGTGTGTGTGTGTGTGTATATATGTATATATGTGTATATATGTATATATTCACACATATAATTCCAACACAAAGCTGTGGTTCTCTCCATCTTTAAATGACTAATAAAGCATTTGTAAATTACTTTTATGTTTGTTCATGATTGGAAAAGTCAGGAAGGAAATTTGTTCTTATGTTTTATGTGGAAAGAAAGTCCTTGTTGTCCTGTATGTAGAATTAGTGTTTTATGTAGGTTTCAGACATGGTGTTAAATAACCTAATGAATAAAATTTGTTCTTTTACAGATCATACCTGGTTGCTTCAAGGACAGTATCTGACTGGAGAAATAAAGGATGTTTCCTGTCAAACTGTCATTCCCTTTCAGTTACCCAGGAGCTGTCTGTCAGCTGAAGCTGTCCTGGCTATCAAAGTGTGCCTCTACTATTGCAGCAAAGGTAGCAGTGCCTGTATGATGCAAGGAGTCTCATTCAGCCAGCCTTTACAGATAGCTGCCACAAACCAAGGCAGCTCGACTCAAGTTGAACTGATACACACGTTTTTAACCAACTAACCCAAAGCCAGCTAATTTCATTCTTCATTTTGCTACCCACTGTTTCCATAGGATAAAGTACAGATAGGTAATTGTTCTCTGTCTTTTCCTGGAACTTATGGCAAAGCTGAGAAATAATACACCTGGTAAAATGAAGTAGAGCTCCCTGCAGCTTAACGGGAAAATTCATCATCACAACCTCATTCCTTTGCATTACAGTAGCAGCAATAACATTGTAATACTGTAGACTCTGTTGCCAGTTGTGAACATATTGGATGTCTCCCAGGCTTAAGAAATGGGCAACGATATTTAGAGTCTTTTTGTAAGAGCTGGTGTTACTTTGTGATGTTACTGTAAGAAGTTCTTTGCACTGTATGTACTGTTAGAGTAGCTGGATCACTTTGGACTAACAGTTCAAAATTCCTTTTGTGCCCTTATTAAATCCTAATAGAATGTCAAAAGGAATAGTTTCAAAGAAGCATCTTGCTTATTTTTCTGTAATGACATTAGTGACACATGTATTTTGAAAATACATTCTAAACTAGGTGCAGCTCCAATTTTATGCAAACTGAATATTTTGCTTTAACTCAATATGACTGCCTTATATGAAGAGCATAGGTTCATGGAAAATTTTCTGTGAAAGGAAGTGTTCAAGTTCCTTTTGTGCTGATTTCTAACAAAGAATGTGCCTCTCTGTAGTGTGTATAGATATAAAGAAGAAACTCCACAAAACCATGTTGGAGCTTTTCTGATACATACCAATTTACATTTTATAGAAAGTGGTAGATAGTGGTTGAATATCTAAACTGAAAAAATTAAATGTCAACCATTTCAAGCAGGGTGACTCACTTTCCTATTTTTATGATTTTTCTGTAAAGACTGGTCTGAAGACTTATATATACATAATATTATGAAGAATATTATACTCTTGAAGTATGATTCAGAGTGTTTTGAAGTCACTGTTAATCCCTAGATTTGTAATAGTGGCCACTGAACCAGAATTGTGTATTCAGTAATGGATGATTTGCGTTTATGTTTCTTTTGCTAGAAAACTGGTCACCTAATCTTTGAGTAAGGTGCTTTAAAACTGTGTTGCAAAACTCTGCCTTTGGTGGTTTTACAAGTAAAATTTCCTTGGTTTGCCACAGTAAGTAACAAATACAGAGGGGAGCAAGTTTCTTACTTGCACTAGAAGAGTTTCCACCATGGTAATTGGATTAAGCTCTGTGTTCTGGTGATGATGATCAGTTCTGAGAAGAATGATTTTAAGTTTAAAGGTAGTATTTTCACGCATAATAAAAAATACAGTAGTGAAAGAATTTTTATATAGCCTTTCCTAAAATCACCGTTATTCATGACACTTGTCAGTAAATCCCAAGTATCAGTTGTTGTTGTTTTTTCTTACTTTAAGGCTGACTGAAATGTTGGTCATGAACCCGAGAGGCTTTTGTTTTAAGGGAATCATATGGACTGGTGTGGTTTTTCCTTCCATTCAAATGCCAGTCTATCTGAGAGTCTTTTGTGGTACCAGAAATGGTTGTTATCTCACCTGTCAGTAAGGCAAGGGCTGAACTATTATTTTTCTTGTGGTTGGTTTTTAAGCAACTTTCCTAATTCAGTGTTTCAGCTCCTTTGGGTAAGGCTCTCAATTCTCACATGCCATTTTGAAGAAACAAAAAGCTTTGCTTCTTTGTTCACAGATTGCAAATGCTATTGAAAGGATGGAGATAAACTGATTTGGGCATTTATTTTAGTACAACTCTGTCTTTCACATTTTTTTGTTTGCCTGTTTACCTTGGGTAGTAGCCAGGAAACCTTAGATCAGCTTCTAGACAGCCCACAAATTTTTTGTTGCTCTCTGAAAAAAACAATCGTTAGTTTCAGAAGTTCAGAATAACAAACCAAACTGTTAGAGTTATCCTGAACCTGTCATTCATTGGATGGATTTTTTTCCTCTCATTTATTGCAGCATAGTGTGGCCTTAAAGATCATCCAACTCCAACCCCCCTGACACAGGGACACTTTCCACTATCCCAGGTTGCTCCATGCCCCATCCAGCCTGACCTTTAACACTTCCAGGGATGGGACATCCACAGCTTCTCTGAGCAACCTGTGCCAGTGCCTCACCACCCTCACAGTAAAGAATTTCTTCCTAAAATCTAATCTAAGCATACCTTTTGTCAGTTTGAAGCCATTCCCCCTTGTCCTATCCCTACATGCCCTGGTAAAAGGTCCATCTCCAACTTTCTTGTAGCTCCTTTTGGTGCTGGAAGGTGCTACAAGATCTCCCCATAGTCTTCTGAACAACCCCAACACAAATTTTCGGCTAGAATGACATTATGTGGCATTATATTTTTCTATTTCAATTGGATGAGATCATCAAATTCTGCCTGTATTCCAGCATGGGGAGGAAAAAAAATCAACAAATCTGTTTTGTTATTGACACTTTTTAATTAATGTATCACTGTAGGGAAAAGACTGTATTCCTCACTTTATTTAACTATATTTATGTTTAAATATAGTATTGCAGTTATATTTTCTATCTAAATGTTCTGCTCCTTGCTCATTCTGTGTGTTCACTATGATTGGCCTTTCATCACACAGCCCAACACTTATGTTTTGTTTGTGCAAGGGATAGCACACACATTCCCAGAGTCACCCCTTCTGTTTCACTTGTGGTGTACAGACATATGAATGTTCTGTGATTAGAAAAGCACATTTTTTTTAAAGATTGTGATATTTAGAGATACAATTTCCATTTCTTCCTCCAGGGTTTACAAGATGCTCTTACGGTAAAACAAGTGTCATAAATTTCCCCAGATAAGCTAATAAAATAGCATGGAAAAGCTACAGAAATTTATTTCAGTTAAGTACCAGAAAGCATCTTCAAAATATGATACAGAAAAATAAAAAATGTTACTACTCTGTCTAAATACTGAAAAATCAGATACAGTCCTGACTGCTACCTCTTTGTTTGGTAACTTAGCTTTTTGATGTTTGCTGATATAAGAATTCTAAGCAGGTTGGTATGGCTCAGCACTCCCAGATTTATCTCTTACAATGAAAGTGTGTAATTCAAGACCTTTTCAAAAGATGTCTTTCTAATGACCTTAACAGGTTTTGCATCAGACCTTAATTAAATAATAAATGACTAGCAAATCTCTAAAGACTATTGGTCAAGGTTGATCTGCATAATGGAAACACGTTCAGTGGCATTTTAAATTTTTAGTTGTAGTGTTCACTTTTCTGAGACAGCTTTTGGTTTTGAATGTATATATTAATAGTTCTGTGAGATGTTTTTAGAAATTTTATTTAATTGCAGTACAATATTTTTTATTAGACTAGAAAAAAGATAATGCAGTTTCAAAGAGGGAGCATAGTATGTTTTAATAGCTTTTTCACGTGGTTTGAATTTAGTAGTATCTTTCTGTAGTTTTGTTCCCTTCTGTTGAAGGAAGGGTAGGGATGGTGACTGTGTAAACCTGTTGATGGGCACATATTTTGTGCATGCATGTTAGTGGATTTGTTTTGGTGTGAGATTCTTAAATCATTTTGGATTTTTCTATTGGATGCACTTCTTCATTACTTTGTACTTTGCCTGGCCTTCTGGAAGACCAGGCAAGGAAGACTTCTGCAGGTCTTCCACCCTTAGAGCATTGTTTGTTTAATTCTGTGGTAACATGATACAAAGGAAGTACAGACCAGGTGGGTAGTACGTGAGAAAGTAGTTTGGTAGCATCATGTAACTGCCTTATCTGCTTAGAGAAAAGGTGCATGTATGGCTTCCAGTATATTGTATATATTCTTGATGCACTTTTTTTATTTAAGTGGGCAAATATTGTAGCTGAAAATCTTGGTAAAACTGTTTTGTTGAGAGAACATCAAGAAACACATAACCCTTATCTCTTGCTCAGAGGAGGGAGATGATCAGAATGAAGAGACTTTTTTTCTCACATAGGGGTATGTCCCTCTGTGTTTTTAATTATTGACTATTCTAGCAAAGAGAGAAGTATTAACCACAAATTCACTAGAATTTTTGATTCTTAACAAAGTTTTCTACATACATGGAAGTTTTAAATGTCTGACTTTGTAGAGTTATAGGTGATATATCTGGTTTTAAATGGCCTATAGTTTAGCAGACAATTGCAGAGATTTATGTACATTCTTACAATCTGTAATTTTTTAAAATCACTGTTACTCACCAAGACTTACCTCAAAGACACATTGAAGCTACACTCCAACAGAACTGTGTTCATAAACTTTGTTTTGCACCTCTTACAAGGAAGAAAACTTACTTTTAATGTGGGAGAGGTGCTGTGAAACATTGTGTGTGTGTGTTCTCCAGGCTGCAGTTGTGCTGCCTAGGGAGAATTTACCATGCACAGCAGCTCATCAGCCACCCTTTAGTAACTCTCTACTCAAATCTGCCTGCTGAGTTGTTGATATAATCAATTAAAATTACTGATTTATGTTAGCAAAGATTTAGTATTTAGAATTTATCATTACAATTTGCATTGAAATGAGTTTGTCAGGGATTAGAGGACCTTCTCTGTCCCAACCAAGGAAAGGATAAGAATGGTGACAGGTGGTTGGAGATAGTTTTTGAAAAGTAAGATCTGGTTATTTTTTAGTTAAACCATCACATCTGTTTTTGTATTCAAGAGCAGATCATGAATTTAGAAAAAATATTTCTAATATTTTACATTCCATTATGTTCATATAACCAGCTTTGACTACTGTCTTCCATCAGAAGCAGCTGATCTATATTTTATAGTTAAATCACTCATCAAGGATTAGGATTCATTCCTGTTTAGGATTCAGCACACCTAGAATTGAGTTTCTGAGTTTATCTTACTTTCTTTGCCACTTTTATGTGGCATTTTGGTTAGGTTTTTCCGTCTGTCTTTTCCTCTCGTAGTTTCCACAATGAAATGCAGCCAGTATCTTGTTACCATGGAGGGATCCAAGTAGGAAGGATAATTCCCTCCACCAGTTCCTTGCCCCTTCCTGCTTTAGGGATGAGGTGTAAATAAGTCATTTTAGGTAGCATTAGAATAAGATTATATCCTCAGGTCAGCTCATCAAGCTTTACACTGATGCAGCTACTGTCAGAATTTTTACCTTTATGTCTGGCCCTATTCAGTGAGGTCCTGAAGTTGTTTCTAGGTGTCCCAGAGCATCCCATCAAACTTGAGTAGCTATGCAGGGATTCCGATGGCTCCTGGTTTCAGGAAACTTTGATGCTATAGATTAAATACTTGAGCTGTTATGTAATTTGCTGTCTTGTTGCAGGTTGCACTTAAGTTATAATCAGGTGATTCACTTTTTTCGCAGATGAGCAGCAGGAGACCTTGGCTCTAAGTCCAGGAGTGTTTGTGTATCTGTTATTACTTACTACTTAGTTTACCTTTTTTTGGTGGTCCACTGCTTTCAGTCTTACCAGAGAACTCTTTGTCCAATTGCAGGCTCTAGGGCTAAGCAAAAGAATTGCAAATATTTTTTAAGCCTTGCCTAGTTCCTTTGAAACATTGGCCATTTTGAGCTAAAGAAACCCCATTTGAAAAAAATCTGTTTATACATCTACCTTAACTTAGTGCTCTGTATTCAACATGCCTCAGAAGAGCACTCTGTATTCTTTCCTATTTTGAGTAAGTATTAAGAAACTCAACCCATCTGGCCTTTATCAGACTTCACAGAAAGCAAGACAACAATTCCCAATTTGATTTTACGTTCATGTTTTTTTAAAAAATAAGATCCTATTTTCCAATACTTAGATTAAACCAAAATATCTGATTTTGAACTGTATATTCTAGGAATCAGTCCTGAGAGTTGCCTGTGTCAGATAACTGGCTTCCAGATTTTAAATATTTTGAATTGATAGTGAAGTGAAGGAACAGAATTGCTAAATGTTTTATATAGTGGATATTTAACGTCCAAATTGTCTAACTGCACTTTTAAAGTAGAATTAGAACAAGTAAAACATTCTCTAAGTCATTACCATTTATGTACCATTAATCATTTTATCATTAAAATCTGTGATGGATCTATATGATTTTATAAATAATCAATAAATATGTAGTTGTCAAACTGTGACTGAGTGAAATCCAGGTGCTCCCAGGTTATTGGCAAATACCTTTAGGGCCAGTAGTTTGGTCCAATGTGGCAGAAATTCTGTGTTTTCATGACGTTGTGATGGCTGAAGGAAAAAATCAGTGCCTTTCATAACAATACTTGAAAGTGTTTCTCTACAGAAATCTGAAGTACTGATTGAAATAAGGTATTTGACTTTCATGGTTCGGAAGTGTCAGAAAGGTTTAATTCTACTAGTTCTGAAACTCCGAGGAGTTTTTCTTCTTCATGTTTTTGGATTAAGTTGAAATTAAGGTGCTTATTGTCAAGCTACTTTTCTTACAAAATACTTTAAAATGTGGTTGTTTCTTTTTCTCAATCTTGTGAACTTATTTCTGAAACTATTGTCAGCTCTTTTGTACATTTCAGAACAAACTTGGCAGGGAGACTTCAAACAGCTTACTGAAATTGTTGTTTGAGTGAGATAGAAGGCAAAACAGGCACGGATCTAAAAGGGCAAAGGTGATGCTTTTTGGTATTTGAGGGGTGGAGGGTTGGTCTGTGCTTTGGGTATTTATTTGTCATCTGTTCTACAGCTCAGCAAAGATTTTTTTACATGGAAGAAGGTTGTGTGTAGAGGAAGCAAGGAAGAGTCAGGTTCTCTCACTGTGAAATCACGTAGCTTCACTTAGGTTCTGATGCTGGGATGTCTAAAAATCCCAGCAGTATAATACTAATGAAGGAAGTCACATTTTAGCACTTAACACATTAATAAATGTCTCCATGTAGTTTAAGGGGAAAGACAGGAAATTTTTTCTTTGGGAATTTCAGTGTTGCTTTGTGGACCTTGGAACATTTTTGTCTGCTCTTTGAGATCCTAAACCTTTATTTTTCCATTACATGTGATGCAAAGCCTTTCAAATATCTGAACATTTAAAAGATGGGGTTTATATTTGTTGTCACAAAAAATATGCTAAGAATTAAAATGAAAGCACTTCATCTACAGCTGATCTGGGTCATGTAAGTTCTTCACAGACAGTGTTGCCTAACAGTGTTCTTAACAATTTTCATGGATTATGATCCTTTTAAAATAAAAGGTAAATGTCCTGTAATATTATGAGAACAAATAAATACACTGTAGAAGAAATGTCAGCCTCAGATATCAATCCAACAAATAAACAGTGATTAAAGAATGTATGCTTTTCTCCTGTGAAATCTCTTTTTCCTTGTAAAGCTTTTTCATGGAAAAATAAACATTAAAAACTTTGTTTTCTTTCAAGGCTGGATTTGTCTGTCAATCTTTGAGTGAACATAGAACTAGGAGTTATGAAATATGTCTGCTGCAAGGGGTTACATCTTGATTAAAATCCTTTAATTAAGAAATGCTATTCGTTTCACACTTCCTTTTCCACCTGGCTCTGCAGCCGTGGGTGTCAGACATCCCTCCAGTGACCCGAGGGTCAGTAAAACAGTGAGTCATGAGGACTCCCCACCTTCAGGGTTACCCAGCGGTCTGAAAACAAGACATCTGGTTTTATTTCATTTCTGCACATAAGAGAGATTAGAATTGGTGTATTGCATGAGTCATACTGATTGGAGCCTCCAGTTTATTGCAGAGGTCTCAGAGCAAACGTAGCTACTGGAAGAGATCTCTCTGCATTGAGCTCCACTTGAAGCAGTGGTTGTTAGCCACAGAACTGTGCCTAAACTGTACCAGACTTGGCAGTATGTGGGTGCCTGTTCCATAGCAGTTGTGGCTGAACCATATTTTAACACCAGCTTCTGAAAAATGTAGTTGATGTATTATAATTGTTTTATTTGGATAACAGTTTTGCACCTTTGACCCAGAACACGTGGATACTAATACCCAGAACACAGGACACTAATACATGTTCTCTCTCTTGTGCACCAATACAACTGAAGACAGGTAACAACATGCCTACAAAGATAACTCTTATTTGTGGTGCTCATCACGTTTTATTGGTGAAATAGTAGTTTCTCATTAATGAAAGCATCGTATCCCAGAAATTCTACAATATCTGTTGTAGGTGAGCCCCAGAATTAGCAGCGCAACTATGTTGATTTTTTGCCATTCCCCCACCCCACTAAGATTATTCCTCATGTCTATTCAAATATTTAGAACATTTATACACATTAAAGAAACTCAGCTAATTTTTTTTTATTTCCATCCAGATTAAATATATTCTGTTTAGCCTGATGCATTAAGTCTGAATTTTACAAGCATTCAAAATTGATTTATAATTTCTGTTTTATTATGAAGTGCATCAAAAGCTTCTGCCAAGCCTAACTCAGCTCTCTTAGGCAGGGTCACAAAATCTTTCAGCATCTTAGTGAACATTTGCCTCAGATCACAAAGCTGAACATTTGCTGACTTTCAGCCATCATCTCTGAAATTACACGTTCACCTCCAGCTTCTGTGTTTTTAAAACAATAAGCCTGTGTGTACACAGGCTTGTACATTCTATGTGCAAACAAATCAATGAAGCTTTGGTGTATGAGGGCAGTTGTCTGAGCTGGGCTTGTGCATTTTGCCAGAACCCAGGGAGGCACTGCCCGTTGGAGATTTCTGTGGTCACAAAGTTGCTGCACTAGGAAGCTATTAATTAGGTTGTTTCTAAAGGCAAGGGAAAGGAGCCTTTCATGTTAAAATCACTAACGGGGCCAAGATATTTTCTTGTTATTGTAAGGCATTCTGCGATCTCCTGCCAAGAGCAACTGATCCGGAGATTGGGTAAATGGGACTTTAAACAGCTCCTCTCCCTGCCCTGTCCTTCCAATCTGAAGTAGTTTCCTGTGGCTGTTCAAAATCATGACCCTTCTGCCTGCTCTGAATTTTAGCTTTTCTGCCTGTCACCCTGGTATTTTGCGCACACGATCCTACCAGACCCTGAAAACAGTACCCGATGGCTGTTTGATGTGCCAGTGGGTGTAGCAAAGTTCTATCCTCGCTGTAACTGGGCTTTCTAGAGTTGCTTTGTTCTCCTTTGCTCTCTTCTTCAAGCACAGCAATCAAAGCAGAGGTGAGGATTTCAGCCTTTGTGTGTGAAAGTACCTTTCTAAAGCGTTTAAACATACAGCAGCACATGTTGTTTCTTTCTTTTTTGGGAGAAGCCTTAGCAAGTTGTAACCCTTGGTTAAATCTCTCCATAACTTTCCCATCTCAGGCATTCCCTTTAGCAGAGTAAATGTGAATGCCAGTGATCAGAGCTCCCAGCAAGAGCTCAGGCTGTAGATGGTGGGTATATTTTCCAAACACTGAATAGAGTTGCAATATTAAGGAGTAGTTAGATATTAATTAAGATGTTGTTTCACTTGTGAATTCCATCCATCATGGAACTACAATGTTATTTTTATTTACCTTCACAATTACTGTCCTTGAGAACTAAAAAATTGTTCTAACACCATCTTTATTTACTAGTAAGAAGGCAGCACATCAGGTTTGGTATCTGCTTTGTACAGCAGGGCTTGGGAAAACACATCACTTCTCCAGGGAAGTGAACCCTGCACCTGAGAAAACACAGCTAAGTGTGATGTGTTTTAAGCAGAGTCAGCAGTTTAATGATGTTTTTATTGATACAATGATTTATCATTAATGAAAGCTTTAATGCATGTCAGCAGCAAACATAAGCTCTTCTTATATCAAGGTCTCTGCGCCTTCCCTCCCTCCCCTTGTGCACACTGACACACTTGACTAAAGCTGTGACGTTTTCCAAGTTATCTGGGGTTGATACTGAGACACAGAGATCACCAGGAATGAGAGATGTAACCGTTTTTCAGAATCTTAATGCATTCTGCAAATGAAAGCTCAGGAGAAAATACAAAATTGAAATGTGCCAAGCAGCGCATAGGAGCATCAATGCCTAAGTGGCAGTGAAATCCAAAGGAAACTTGCTGGGGGCTACTGAGAAACCCATCATTTAAATTTTTCTTTCCTTTATGCAGTTGAGTGAAGAAGATGGATTTAATTTGCATTTTTTTGCTGTGTTCTTAGCAGTGGAAGTGCTATAAAGTGCTGCTGTTATCACAGACTCAGATCAGACATACATGTGGCAGAGTTTTCTTAGACCTGATGAGGAAGGTGCAGAGGGTGTAATGGAGTCTCTACCAGAGAGTGACAAAAATTTGCTTCACAAATTCACTGCTAAGTGTAAAATGAAACATTTACTGAATCATAACAGGATTAGTAATGAATTTAAACCAGCAGGGGATTAAAATTTTTATTTACTTGAGGATGCTGAACAGAACGATTCTCTTTACAGGAGGCTTAGATTACATGGAAGTGCATGAAATACAGGAAAAATACAGAACCCAACCAAGAGGAGTGGAATAGGATGGATGGCATATTTTATATAGAAGTGTAAGCATCTTTTTTCCAATATGTAGCAAGCTTGCTGATTTTAAAAACTATGCATTTTTAAATGTCAGTGGGTGGAGAGCCTCAGCAACTTTGTGACCCGCTTCTGGTCTATGTAATTTCAACACCTGTAATCACAACTTTATACCTTTTTCTTACACACCTGGTACAGGGTCTTTCCTTCCATCACATACTATGGTAGCTTGATCACCATGACACCCTCTGGAACTCTCCATTATCATAGTTTTTGTCTTGACAGTTGGAGAGACTACAGGCACCTGACAGCAGGCATGCATCTGCTTTCCAAGAACAGTTTAGCTCAGATGAACCTGTCATACTAATTTTTTTCCACCTTCTCCTAAGATGCAGAAAGCTTATGGAGTTCCTTTTACAGCAACAAGCAAAAAATTAGCAGGATTTGATCCATGATCAAGCTTCTCACAGTCTCAAAGGAAAGTTATATTGAAAATTAAAGTGGTCCCAAGAAAGACATAATTTGCTATTTGTAAAAAAATCCCAACACGTTGGCCTAGAAAAATTGTCTATTTTAAACTCAGAAAGGTTTACAGAAATTTTCAGAAAGAGGAACAAAGTTATTTCAAAGCAATTCTGACCTGCCAGTTTGATAGGATGAGGACTGTTGTGAGCAATGGAATATCCTAGTGGAAGATGTCCCTGCCCATGGCAGGGGAAATGGAATGAGATAGGATTTAGGGTCTTTTCCAACCCAAGACTTCTATGATTCTATGATTTGATTTTTTTTTTGATCAGCTAAGGAGACCAGCATTATGTTCCAGCACAGCACTCTCTATGATATGAACCACAGAAAGGCTGAACCCTTAGGTGGAATAAATTTTCCTGCTTCTAACCGTACAGTGGAGTCTATACATTTTTCTCAGGCAGCAAGGCAGCAAATGGATGTATTTATCCCTACATTGTTGTGTTCCTCTTGTTAATGTCTGTGAGTTTTTTATTACTGTCACATGATCTTTTTCACTCTACATTCACCTCCCTAATTAGTAATTAGTAATTAAGTAATTAGTAATTTAGTTTCTTTTGTATTGGAAAGAAAAATATATGACTAACCTGTACATCCCTTTAAATTTTTATACCCATGAAATGTGGCATTAGCAAGAGATCCTGCTTCCTCTATTGCACTTCCATGCTACATCCCACTAATTTGGCTGTCCCCATGCTGGCCACTGAAATTGCTCTCAGGAAGGTTTCTAATGATCCATTGTTGGCCAACTATCTTCAGTCTTTTTGACCTTCCCGTTGCCTTCAACATAGACAACCAGTGCTTTAGTTCTGAAATTTTCATTTGGTTTACCTCTGTGCTTCCTGTTGCTCCTACTCTCTGCGTACTTTGGAGATTGGTCCTTCATCTTGTGAATCTTGCTGAATAGTCTCATCTTCCCCATCTCCATCTGTAGGTGGGAATTCCAGTGGACTACCACCCTTCCTTCTGTCTTCCCTTTGCACACTTTGGATGGTACAGAATTCTGCAACCACCTGTGCTGATGAGTCAGAGAAAGACAAAAAGAGGCAGAAAGGTCTCTTTGTATTAAAGAAGTCTCATCCTCTGTCTTCCATTGACTTTATAAAGATACAGCTGAAAACTCCTTGTCATATGTTATTTCTTCATATTAGTCCTTTCCTTTTTCAAGCACTCCTGCTGATTACAGACAAGCCTTAGAATTTCAGCATTCATTCAGTTTCAGAATCTCACTGAGTCCTTGCATTTGGAGATTACCTGAATTTTTGCAGATTTTTTTTCCACCTTTTGTCTGCTCTCTCTATTGTGAACTTTTGTTCGAGGTTTTGTATCTCATGTCTCAGTTTCTACAATACACTGTGTTAGTTGAAGAATCTTGTCCTACTACTTCCTATCCAAAATGTCACTTTGTCAAGTGTTGGTTTCATAGCCTGAAGGGTGATGATTGAAACATGACTTTCTTGAATCCATGAAAAATTACTTTCTCACCACTTGCTAGTATCAAGCATATGCTGCACCTTCACATTTTTCAGTGTGCCTCACAGCCTAGTCATTTTGTATCTGTGAGATTTTACTGGTTTTGAGGATCCTAATTCCAGCTTCTGGGGTTTTTTTCTTATCTTTCTGCAGCATTATTGACTATCATTCTTCAAATATTGAACAAAGTACCTCTGAGGCTTCCCTCAATTTTCAAACCAACACTGGCAAAGCCTTTCTTACACCCTTGAAATACTGTCAATGTTTAGGCTCTCCTGGACTAAGATCATTCACTTTTAAACCAACAATATCTCATTGTTCGCTGTCAGACTGACTGTTGGCTGTACTGTACCATTTGTTGCTGGGTGACATCCATTTCTTGTAGGATCTCAGTGTAAGCTCTCTGTGGACATGGGACTTTCTTGTTCCTGTGTATTTACACAGCACCCGATGCCATGGAGGTTTTCCTGAGAACTGTGGTAATATAAATGGTAATAACAGTTGGTATGACAGGTTTATTTCCCTGGCAGTGCTTAATCTTAGCAAAACAGCTTTTAGAATTGATTTGGGAGCCAGAAAACTAAAACGAATGACTTGTACAAAATTTGAATTTCTGCTTCCATCATTCCAATGTCTTGCTTTTGCCTCACTGTTTGGAGATAAATCTCCCATTGCTTGTCCCACTGAAGCTTCAGCAATGTATAAACAAATAAATTAAAAAAACTTTCCCGAACTGGAGGGATTTATCCTTAGTCCAGGAATTCC
This sequence comes from Serilophus lunatus, assembly GCA_013399895.1. Classification (NCBI taxonomy): domain Eukaryota; kingdom Metazoa; phylum Chordata; class Aves; order Passeriformes; family Eurylaimidae; genus Serilophus; species Serilophus lunatus. The sequence continues at coordinate 3,656,093 of VXBA01001255.1, forward strand.
GGAAGGGCACAGGGAGTTCAGCTGAGCTGGATGTCTCTCCAGGTTCAAGTCCTAAAGGATCCAAAGATTTTATCATGCTTTTTAATAGGGATGTTTGATCACATGCTGAAAAAATGTTGAAGTTGGCTAGAGATGCCCCTGTCTTCATTATATTTATTGGGTTTTTTATTTTGTTCCAGTGGATAAAGAGACAATTGATTGAAGAAGATGTAAAAAAAAAAAAAAAAAAAAAAAAAAAAAAAAAAAAATAACACACAGTTAATTAAAAAAAAAAAAAAAAAAAAAAAAAAAAAAAAAAAAAAAAGATAAAGAGCATCACACACAGGGTTTGATCTTGGACTGTGACCTCTGACTTCCACCAAAATGCAGCAGATTTCTACACATGAAGGAAGGGATGGACCTTCCCATTGTGGACTGTTGCAAATGGCCCATTTGCAGTGTCTGGAGGAGGCAGTAATTCCCATAGAAGCACAATCTCTGGCTGTCTCCTGAACTACTGGTTGTTACCCTTACATGGAGCTCTGAATGACCACTCAATGTTCTTTCTTAACAAACCTACCTGAATTTTTGTCAGTGAGCATCTGGAAGGTCATGAACAATTTCATGGACTTAATTTGAAGGATTAGGATTAGAGGAGAAGGATTCAATCTCCTCGGTCACAAATCTTATCTTCTGCATAAGTTGTTATTTCCATACTCCTCCACACTCAGCATCAGAAGCTGCTTCCCATCATTCCCATATCCTTTGCTACATGTGCTGCTGCTGCTCCTGCAGAGTGGTACAGGATGGAGTGGGAGCTCTCAGCTCCCTCTGCCAGGGAGAGGTTTTTGGCTGTTTGGACCACAGGTTGTTTCTTCTGAGAAAAGGCAGCAGTCAAAGTCCTGTTAGTACTAATTATATGGGACTCTTCCATGGGAAGCCTGACTCAGTAGAGAAGGAAGACATGGTGACCTCTCCTTGTTGTTGGGAAGTACTGCTATCACTGCCCTGACATTGCTGCAGTTGATAAAATAGTGGAGACTTCACCTTCAGTATTGGAAAGCTGCAGCCCAGGCAAGAGGTAATGAAAGGCATTTGTAAGTGAGACCAGCAGTCTGCCAGGTTTGCTGTCTCTTGGAGACAAGGTGGAAAGCCTTGCTCTGGGACAGGGCTGTGTGAGACCTCTGTGTCAGTGAGGAGTCATGGAGTACTCCAGCTGCAGGGTAACCACCCAGACAGATGGATGGTCAGGAAGCCTTTTTTGGGGCAAGTTCAGCAATCATACATAAATTTTCTAGCCTGGCCTGGTTTATTTTTACCTTTAATCCTGAAGAATTTCTGTCTGATATTCTAACCTTGTTTTCTGATGTTTTATTAGAACTTGCAAAGCCTCTTTCCAGAATGTGCGGAATCCTGAGCTCAGCTCTTCACTAGAAGTTGTCTTTTTAACTCTTTCACACCTTCCCCTAGCTGATTTTTCTTTTAAGGTAATAGACTACCTAAGGAAAATATTGGGAGGAACCCTGTGCAGTCTTCCCTTTTCTGTAAAATGTAGGGGCTTGAAGTGTAAAGCACCTAGTACATGATGCTGACTTGGGAAATAAGCATCTAGGATCCATAAAATTCAAAGCAAACAAACAAAAAAATAAGATATTATCTTAAGATCCTGTCTGATGCCTACAGTTACCACAGCTCTCAAAATTTCCAATGTAGGGTTGAGTTGTTGGCAGGGTCTGGCAGTTTAAAAGCAATGTGTCTAGTGGTGTTTGTGCTCCTCCATGCCAGGCTCTCTTAGTGCCAAGGAAAGCTCCTACACTGCTTTAATTTGCTGGTTTAGATATAGTCTCTGTGACCAAACACCCTAGAACATAAATTCTATAAGAGATTTGGTTTGGAGGACTATGATCTTTGCAGAGCATCTGTTGGCCCCTAGTTTTTCAAAATTCTGTAGTTGCTTCATTGTCCAGATGCATTGCTGCTGGTGGTAAAGTTTATTCAGTCAAGCTGAGGTCTGCCCATAAATAAACACATAACTGCATAAGCACACACCAGTTTATTCGTGTGCCTACCACTCTAGCCTTAGCCCTAGCTTGGGATCGATGAGCGTTGCTTTAATAGACCTAAGTTATGAAAATTACTAATTCTTTCTGAGATGCTCATTTTAGACTTTTTACAAAATCCTAGACTTATTTAAAATCCTGGACTGCAGACCACCTCCTCTTCAGGAGAACTGACAGCCTGTTATAAGCAGGCCTGTATGATAACAGATATGTGATTATATTAAATAGCCCTGTCATAAAAAGCATTTCCTAGGCTTTTTTTAGCCTGATATCTAAAAGGTTGCCTTGCATTTTCTGCATTCTTAATGAAAGCCTTCTGCAGTGTGAAAAAGGAATTAAAAGCCCTGAATTAAGCATGTAGGTACTGTTTATCATAATAAATAAATAAATAAATAAATAAATAAATAGATAAATAGATAAATAGATAAATAGATAAATAGATAAATAGATAAATAGATAAAATCGATAATGTGTCTATGAGAACTTCTCATGGTGGCAAAAAAAATGTTCTAGTCTGTACAAAACACAGATGAATTTGAATCTCATTTCCAAAGAAAGGCTTCTGTTGCTAATCTCCCGTGTCCTGCTGCTTGAATTTGTGAGCTTCGGAGATGATAAGAATATGTTATTATGCAAATTATCAAAGTTTATTTACACAACTTCTTAAAACAAATTCTTTCGGTGGTATGGCCACGTGGTTAATATCCATTGTCAAATTTTTTATGCATGCCAGTTTGGTAGTACACATTCTCCATCCCATAAGCAAGATATTGTCTGCTTTACAATGCTCTGCCATCCTAAATCTGAGGGGTTTACACGCTCTCATCTTTAATCTCCTGGAATCCTTCTTTTTCTTTGATTTTAAAATCTATGAACATTTTCACAGAGCACATCCTCAATAAACACAATAAAGAATCAAATAACCTAAGCAGCTTTAAGTTCAAAAATAAATTACATACCAAGCAGGAATCTGGCAATGCAGTACTAGTCTACCATAAGGTCTTTTATCTATGCAAATCTTGTGAGCACTACAGTGCTCTTAAATTGTCAGGTGAACTCTCTGTTCTAAATATTTTAAAATATTTTATTTTAAACTCTATTTTAAATATTTTTAAGTGGCTTAAGCACTTCAGCACTCAATTCTGGGATTCCCAACTTAATGTTCCCTCAAAGGATCCAATTTACAAAGGATGGTTGTTCAGTGCTTCCCCAACAGCAGGCTTTTCATCTTCTGGTACCTACAAAGTGAGGCAACAATTTAACTACCAACCATTTATAACAGCTGGGTATTGTTAGGTCTTCTTCTATATTTCAAAAGCATTGCTTCTGCATGGGATATAAATCACAGAATATAGTGTATCAGGAAAAATTGGAAATGGAAATACCACTTTATATACAAAGGAAATACTGGAAGATTTATTATCAGTGATTTTATTAAATCTGCTTAGACAGCCAGGATATCTTCCAGAATGGATATAGCTGCAGTTTTTCATATCCATAGGTCAGCAGTTTGTAGGGGATCTTTGGAGAGCTCAGATTTGAACTAAAGGGCACCAACAATAATGAAATATCTTCCAGTGAGCACCAAACTGCCAGGGGCTGATGGAAATCTCCACCCCAAATGAGGATCTTGGTATCACACATACACCTCACTGACGTGGTGAATGTGACAGTGGGGGCTTTCATGTGTGTTGAGAACATCCCTGTCTCTGTCACAGGGATCAAGCTACAAATGGAGCCCTTATCACATCAGGGCATCATTCTGAAAAAAAAATAAAATTCTTATGTCTTAATCCAAGTTGCAGCAATGTAAAAAGACCAGTTGGACATTTGTGAGCTATGTCACCGGCAGGGTTATTTGAGTGAAAGCCTCAGTAATTTAGATTACTTTGCAACTGATGTGGACTAGAAGACCACAGCTTCAAGGTGGCAGTGATGACACAAGCAAAGTCACCTGAAGGGATTCACAAATTCGAGACAAACTCACTGAGAAACTTTATGAAACTTGACTGTTTTTCATAGGAGGGAGAAAAAAATGAAAATATACCAGAACCTTGTACAATATATACACTTAACAAACATTTCCACAACACTGGAATCCAAAAATGATCTTCACTTCCATGTCTCTTTTGACATTTCTTCCTCCAACAAGTGCCTCATAACTGCATATTGATTTTTAGCTAAAGCTTAACCTTTGCTGCATTTCTTCTTCAACAAGTGACACTGATAAAATTGTATAGCAGACAAAAAAGAAAATAAATCAGCTGTGAAAGACTTACTCTGAAACTGTAGGAAAATATGTACCTGGGCATGACATTCAGTAGCTGACTAAATTTGCAATTCCTGACAAAAAGACCATAAACCAAGGTTACAGAGAGCAAGCAACACATATGCAACAATTATCCATGAACAATAAAATCAAGACTTCTGAGAATGTGTGTGGCATTAGGGAGGACAGAAACACTCAAAAGAATATTAGCTTTATAGAGTATTTTGGATTGGAAGGGACCATATTGTGAGTTTCATTCATATAGATACAGTTTTCAGTGAGGTTACATCTACCAGAACTCTGCTTTTACAGAAACTGGAACTTTTGTTGGCCAGAAGGCTTCCAAGTGGGAAGTGAACGAGCATTGTCCACTTCATACCTACTTAATATCTATTAGGGGTAGTGTCAGTCTGCTCTCAGTGGTCATGCAGCCACGCCCAGGAATATCTCGTCAGAGTTACCCAGCATTAGTCTGACTGCAGGAAGGAGAAATATTGAGAAAATTGAGAAATAAAGGTGCCTTTTAGCAGGTCCTTCCAGGACTGAGCTAAAGCATAGTGCTGCAGAGACAATAACAGACATTTTTATGCACTACATTTCATCTCCAGATATGGTTAATCTTGAATAGCTGCTCCAACAAGTGGGACTGCTTTATGGATGAGAGGGCTGTACCTCCCTCTCCCAAAAGAGAAAGAATGTACAGAAAACAAAGATACACAAATTAGATCCAGACAACATGTTCATTACTTTATTTTTGTTGGGAAGGTGAAAGACAGAGCAGACTTTGTAGACTATTTTGGTAACTGGAATGATTTAAAAACATGGCTAGGCAGCAGTGTGCACAGACTTTAGGCTGTTCTGCCAACTCATCTAAGTCATCATCTGGAGCATCACTTGCTGTTTGGTTACTAGAAATCCTTGAGGTTGCGCACTTCAGTCGTGCTGCAGAATTCCAAAACATCTCATCAGGGATTTTGTGTTTATCCCTGTGTGCCCACAGAGAATATAATTGGATGAGCAACTTCATTTGCCTTCGTGCTCTGCTCCTGCATTTAGACCTAGGATGCAATGGCAAACCTTTGCTAGATTCACATCAGCTGCAAAGAGGAGTCATTGGGAGCCGCTTGGCTCCTGTAACAGGGAGTGAGCAGCAGAGAGGTAACAGACTGGGCTTCTGATTTTCATTTAAGACACACTGTACAATGTGGGAAACATTTCTGCAAAGTGGGACAGGAAATTTTTGTCCATATGTGAAGTGTCTCTCCTCCTGTTCAGGCCTGCAAATTGAGGTATGACACTAAATATTGCAAATGTGAGACGAACTTTCAAGCTAAACTTTCAATAGAGCTGACTGAGACAAGGCTTTATGGAAGTGAGTTTGCTGTTCTTAAGTTGTACTTAAGGTTATATAGCACACTTCATCTGAGAGGTCACATAAGGGCTATATAAATACAGACCAGCATATTAATGTACTACCTTATCATGTGGAAACACAATCCTCTGGCACATCATACAGTAACATGACATATATAACAACTGTAAGATGTGTTGCTCCTTGCTGTACTGTCATGGAAATAAAGTAGCTGTCTTAGCTGGAATCTGGAGATAATACCCCTATTTTTAGAGCTGTTTAATGACTGCAGAAGAGCAAAGCCTTGTATTTGATTATCATTTGACAACAGAATAATTTAGTGTAATGATGTTGAGTTAGATGCTAGGCACGTGTTTAAAACTGACCTCCCAGAAGACCCAGTTGCTTGAGTTATTCTGTCATGCACCCTACTTTAGGGACCAGTAATCCCTTAACTGTAGAGATGACTCATCTCATAGCTGCTAGCTGCTAACTATGCCTGCAAGTAATTGAGAATACCTAAGCAAAATGCCAGGATGTCTCCATACATCTGTAGAAATGGCCAATGCATGTAAGTGGGACCCTCTTCAGGAGCAGGGCTGGGCTGTTGGGCCACTGGGGCTGTCCTAGGGGCAGAGAAGCTCCAGCACCTCAGCACTGTTGCCCTCACAGATGCATGTGGGTGCCCAAATATAAATGAAGAGCATTCTGCAGTCAAATATGCAGTTGTGGCTGCATTCTTCTGGGGCTGGGCACTGGGGGAGGGCAGGCAATTTAATTGCTTTCCAAGACCAGACTACCACACCACCTGAACAACAGTCTGAATTTCACCTTTAAGCAAAAGTCCTCATTTCAGTGTTCGCTGAAGTCCTCCTTTTAAATCTTTGTCTTGAAAAAATATATTCTCTTGATAGGATACAGGATTTAATATCTCATTTAAAAATAAGAATGAAAGAAAGAAAATTGAGAATCCAAGTTTGCACAGTAAGGTCAAATACTCAGTTCCTTCTCCAAGCTGAGCTCATCATGCTTGGAAAACTCAGGACATAGCTGTTTTGGTCCAGCTTTTCTTTAAAGCATTTTAACCTGATGTCCAAAACAAAGCAGTAAATTAGATGAACCAGTCAGCTGAAATTCAATGTCTTTAGCTGAAACTTGGCATGTAGCTTTGCCAGCTCAGTTATAGATTTTTTTTTTTTGATGACTGGTTGGCTTTTTATTTCTCTGTTTGCCTTTTTTTCTCCTCCTCCTTCTTTTCTGCCTTAAAATGAATTTTCCATTACCTTATTTGAACACAGGAAAACACCACCATACTAACTTCTCTAATGTAGCCATTTTACTTAAATATTCTAGATACTGGAGACATTTTCTACTGAACTTACAGGTTTCTTTCATTCTGTCACTGGAACATGATTTTAAATGTAATTTTTTTTCCTAGGGTTTATAGAAATGAATGTAATGTGGAAATTCACTTTGCTCAAATGAAGCTAAACAAAGCATTAAAAAGGGTACAAAAGCATATGATCCTAATCAATGCAGGGGCATCTACTTAATTTCCATTTCTGAGTTCTGTAATTCTACCACCAGTGAAACTAATTTTGCTCCATATATATCATAGTTCAAACACTGAATGATAAAGTATATCCTGAAGGTTTAAGTTTTAATAGTGTACATTTTAGGAGTCATATTTTAGGAACCATCTAAATTAATTGTGCATTGTTTAGAATTATCAAGGAAATTTTTATGCAGTTTATTTCCATATCTTTGTCACCTAGACCTCATAGTTATGATACCAGCATTTTAAAAAGCCCTAAACTCATAACATCATTACATCCTCACTTTACTTGCAGGTCATTACCATCCTGAGAGGTGCCTGGAAAGGCATGGCAAAAGGTAACTTGAATTGTCATGCTATTCTCCACCCTCAGGTGATTCAGAGCTGATTACCAGGAAGTCAGAGCTGCTTAGAAATTGTAAAACTTCTGCCCTTTCTCTGGCTTCTGCATTTGCTGGCTTGTTGCTAGTGATTCCAAAGTAGCCATGGTTCTCTACCCCAGACAGCAATATTTACCTCTTTTCTTGAACCTGTCTTACTTCTCTAGTTTCCTTCAATATCAGCAAGGGAAGCAAAAACAAATAAATGACAATTCCAAAATTTAAAAAAAAATAAACTAAGGTAGCTTTCTAAGGAAGTAGAAGCCAAGTCAAAGTTGAGTTTCTAAAAATCAGCTTTAAGACTTGAACTTCATTTCACCAAAAACGTTTCTACAGACATTTTGTTCCTAATAAACCTTCAAAAAAATGACATAATACACTTTCATATGGCTACAAAGGGAAATTTGAATCTCCCAGAATCATGCATTTGAAAGGTTTCCTGCAAGTGATATTATGCTCCAGGCCTGCCTTATACCTCTGTACCAAGTGAAGGAGAATTAGTTGCCTAACCCTTTCGTTCTTACAGTCATTACTTATCAAGAGGGAATCTCTATCTTATTTACAACAGTGAGAACCCAGAATAGTCCCATTAAACAAAATAATACAGATACAATCCTTTGTATACAAAGAATAGTAATCAATGCAGTAATGGTGTCTATATATCTTAGTTTAGATGCAGACGTGTTTTCATATCTATTTAAATATTTCTTCAAATATTAATGCATCAAACTTCAGCTGTATAATGATTATAGCTGTCTCAGAAGGACATGCCTCAGGTACAGAGCTGTGGAGAGAGAAAATAACAGGCTTACAAAAAGAAAGATTTTAACAGAATTCAGAATGGAATCCTTATCTCCTTTCCAGCCCTTCCTTTTATTATAGCACTTTTTTCCCCCTGAATCATAGAACAAAAGAAATATAGCTTAATGTGGATTTTATCTTCTGTAGAGTAGCTGTGAAATAGCTCCACAAAAATCGTTGTCCTTCACACAGTGTGAGTGACTCGTTAGCAGTGTCAAGGGTTGTTTGCTCTTCTGATCTTGTTCACAGAGGTGCAACCAGGAGCCTGTTTACACAGGATTCCTCCCCTATGTGTATTATTTGCTGTAAATAAAAGTACTTTCTCCCCCTAACTCTTGATTGCCAGAGCTGCCATTCTCCAGCTGTGAGGTTGTACCCTGTCACTGGTGGTGGTCCAGTACTCACTCAGGCTCCAGCAAAAACAGGCAGATGGCCCATGTAGGTGGGATGTTGGAGTGGATTTTCAGAATATCAGCAGTTATAAGAGCTAATTGGCATTCATTTTGGAAGTGGGACAGACCCAGTCCATGGCTTTTCAATCTTGAAGCCATCTGTAACTTTTCAGACTTAGCTTACGTTTTCCTGGAAGAGTATTCAGCACATGCCCATTCCAGGGCTCCTTGGCTCATCCTCTGTGAGTTAAAGGGGATGGCAGACTTCATCTAAAAGACCAATCCCTGTTCCATCAGTTAACATGCAGTAAATTAAAGAGGTAAGGAGAATCTAGTAATTAGGAACAACTTGACTCCATGTTTTTGCCATATCAGTCTTAACAGAAAGTATGAATCTACATGAGGAAAATGCTACCTCTTGTAGCAGTCATAAACAGTGAGTGCTCAGAGTAGTATTTTTTGACTAAGATGCATCTCTATAAGCAAAACCAAAATGGATAAAAGTAAGTAGAGCCTGATAGGAGGATAGAAAACATCCTCTTTCTCCATCTCACTGCAACTTCAGTTGGTTAAATTATTACTAGTTCATCACAATTCAGCCTAAGTCTTTAGAATTGCAAATACTCATATGGTCTTTCTCCCTTTCTTACAATAAAAAGTCCAGACTAGTTATTACATGTTATTTTTATTCTTGCTCCATCTCTATAGCGTTTCAGTGGGAAACCTGCATCAGCACCAAATAGATCTATTTCTCCTTTTACAGCATTTGAGGTTTTTTCTGTATGTATTTGGTGACTCCAAAGTTTGAACATGAGAACTTAACCTCCCATTACACAACAGCATTCCCAGTGGGGCAGACTGTTTGAGATGAAATATCAAATCACAGGCACTGTACAAAGATTTAAAAGAGGAAAATTAAAAGCTGTATCATTTGATTAACCTCTGTGTCTCACATTTGAAAATTAATGATAATGATGTTTACTTTCATGTAAACCTAGAAATACTTCTCAGAGAATTGGAAAGCCCTGAACATTGTCATTTACTTACTGCTGAGATTCCCCTATGCAGTTTCTAATAGTTCATACACAAACACGTCTCAACTGCTTTTGAACGTCTTTACAAGACAGTATCTGCAGTATAGAGCCAAATTTTTAAAATACTTTCTTCCTCCCACTGCTGTACAACTTCACTGTTGACCAAGAATGAAAAGGAAAGCTGATGATTTAGTTCAACAGTATAATTAGGTGGTGGCTAAAGTAAAGTCCCTGATTTTCCAGAGACTCTTTTTTTTGTTTTCTATTCTTTTCATTGAATAGAAAGAGTAGAAACTTCCAGGTGAACTGACTTATCTAAAGCAGATTAGTTTAATGACAGTGCCTTTTCCATGAATCAATGATGCACATTAAAGATTTAGAATGCACTTTAGAGCAATCCAAAATGCAGAAAATAGAAAGATTTCGGTGCAATCCCCCTCTAAATTATAGATTGAGAATTAGATTCTACTTTCAACCATCCAGGTGCAAACCCATTAATTTCAGAGCAGCTGCTTCAGGTTGGCACTGAAATGATCGAGATCAGAACTCTCCTGGGGAGCTGGTTATTATTTCCCATTGCTCTTGGCAAGCAGGATGTACCTGATGCCTCAATTGATCCTACTGATCACCATCTTCCCTACCATGCTGGATTATAGTGTGTGTAAACTAAGGGATATTATTGCTCCATTTCTTTATGTTGTAGGAAGATGCGTGGGAAATTGATGAATGTGTATGTGAGCAGCACAAAAAATATTTGGAAATCCAGTTCAGTTGTTTCCACCTAATTATCCATGTGTCCCTGTGATTTGATGGGACATCACGTGGGGCTCTTGGAAAATGTTAAGCCTAATGTGGGTCTATGCATTCATTGAAAACCATTTTGCAAATATGTAAATGGAAAAAGATAAGTGAAGCAACGGGTTAGCTCTCTTTTCCTCTAATAGGTGTTCATTTATTTAGCTTTATGTTGGAAAATCTTCCACTTAAAATATCTGTATAAGCTTTGATAGAGTTTTCAAACTTTTTGATAAACCCCGAAGAAATTCTATGTAGATTTTAGATGCACATTAGCAAACCAAATCTGTCCTTAACACCCTCTTCCTGCATCTTTCTGAACCAATGAAGCACCAGACTTGTGACCTTTTAAAAGCACAACAGCAGGACATGCCTAAATTATGCACTGCTGGTGAAGGAAGAGTTATGATGAAAAACCTTGACATTTCTTTGGTCAGATCCTCAGCTGTGGTAAACTGAGAAAATCAGCCAGAATCCAATACTCACATCAAAGGGAGATCGAAATTACATGCTTTACATCTGAGGAGGTCGATGTACAGACTAAAGATGCATGTTGATCTATCATTTTAGATATAACAAAATTGAATTACGAAGATTTTACAAGGGATTTCCTTCAGAATTAAAAAGTGACAGTTCAGAAGAAAGAACAGAAATTCCTTTTTTGCAAGTTTAGAACAATTTCTGTCATGAGAATTAGACTTGTGGGAGCGGGGTGTAAACCTTGTTTTGCCAGACTTTGCCTCCATGAGTGCAGCAAAGAAGAGTATTCAAGCAACCTGATGAGATTCCTGGCCTGCAACTTCCAAGCAAGTAAAAACCATAGTGTTTGAATTCCCTTATGTAGATAGTCCCCAGCTCCTCCATCCTCAGACAGCACAGTCTGTATATGCAAGAATTTGCAGATAGATTTAGATAAATTTGTCTGAGTAGCAAAGTAACATGGGGATTAAGAATTGCCTATAAAATGTGAGCTTTGATAATAAACCAGAATGTGTGGGAGTTCTGCTCTAAGGCAACAGTATGTCTTGAGTCAAGGAGACTCAGTGAATAAAACCTCAGCCTGGTATTAAAATGAAGTTCTTACTAATTTTGGCTTGGCTTGTAATAGATGAAAATACATTAATTTTCCACCAGCAGGAAAGCCCTGTGTGTTTTTATTTCAGTGGTAATGGAAGTGACAATACATTAGAGGGCTTTGAGAGAGCAGGGGGGAAGAACAGTGATCTGTCAGTACTTTTAAATTTGAGCTGCCCTTTGGGCATCCATCTGAGGTGCTGCTGCCCCTTCTTACCCCAGATTTCTGCTTCAGCAGGAGTAAGTGATGCACATTCTCTGAAAGCTGTCTGATGGTCTTGGCAGTGTGTCCAAGAAGAAGGATGAAGTTCACAGAAGTGAATGGAAAAGGCTATTACAACTGTGCTGTCTTGCACAAAGTATTTTTTGCCTCTGAGATTCATCCTTCTGCAATCAATAGGGCATTCCAGATAATGTGATTTTAAAGGGAAAAAGATGTAAACTATTTGCTTTGGTATGCCAGAGACAGACTTAATTATCTGGAGATTTGCTGGATATGTCTGCAAACCACTACAGGCTGAATTAAATCCCTTTGAAAAACCAGTCTTATTCCTCTTTACTGTTCTTTACATCTAAACACCCTGATAAGCCATACATATTTGTGTTAATTAGATAAGTGTTCTGCAATTTCTCTGATCCTTTTTCTGTTCAGAGAAAAAAAACCCAGTCAAGAGGTGTCCCAGAAAACCAACCTGTTCAAACCTCCTTCCCAATGGAAATGGCAATGACCAAGTGCAAGGGCCCCGGACCTGAACAAAAGAAACTGCAGCAAAGAAGTAATGGGCTCTGAAAATATCTGTTATCTTTAACTGGGTGGAAAAGACTAAGTGATGGGAACCTGGAATGGGAACCACAGGCAGTAGCTGGGCTGTGGTCAATGAAATGCATTAGCAAGAGCTGAGTTACAAGACAGTTCCATTCATCCTGAAGGTTTGCTCAAGCTGCTATGGAAGCTGATACATCTCATGTTCTCTCTGAGCTTTCTCTTAGAATGGAACTTACAGGTCCATTGGGCAATTTCTGTTCCTGGTGAGTGCATGTTGGATCGAGGTGATGCAATGTTTCTCCAGTGATTCACCTGGCTTCTGAAGAGTCTAACTGAAGTAATTATTTATGTCCTTGCCTGTTGCAAAGAAAAGCTGAATATAATGGAGGGGTTTACTTCTCCCAAAGCTGTATTGGAAACATTTAAAAACATTTGATTGACTGCTTAATAGGGCATTTTTTAAGCTCTGACAGGAAGAAATAGAATTGAGAAGCATGAACTGCCCAATTCCATCTCAGCCCAGCATGGATTCCAAAGCCTAATAAAAATCATCTTTATCTGTGGGTACTGTGCTGGCCACAGATGTATGAGGCTTTCTGCTCCCACCTGGTCTCTTTAGGGTGAGGTTTTGTGTTATCCAAGCTGAAGAGCTCATCTGATCATCGTGGCAAAAAAAAAAAAGTATGGCCTGCAGTAATATTTTTAAAGCATGAGGCTTAAAGCAAGTGATAGTCAAACTCAAGCTCAATAAGAAATAACCTGATTTCTGAAGAGCTGTTTCTGTGCTGCTTCTGCTACTGCTGTTCTCCTGCCCTGCACTCTCTGATGCAGGAATTTGAGGTGCTCCTTGCCAGTATTACCTGCCTGTCCCAGCTCCCTCCATGCCAGTGGCCATGATTTAATAGTGTGCTAATATTAAATACCTAGCATAAAATAATGTTGCTTTAAACCAAGGAATAACTTGGTTGGAAAAAAAAAAAAAAAGTGGTTCTTACTTATTTATTCATTCATTCATTTTCAAGCTAGAGGCAGTTTATAAAGTAAATATGTTGGTCACCAGCAGTTACTTAAGATCCAGAAAGAGAAATCTCCTTTTTACATCTTTTTGATAGACTATGTCATGAAACAGCTGGAGATTTGTGGGAATAGTGGCAATGCTCAACCTGCTTGCTGTTTTCCACATATTCAGAGAGAACTGGAAAGAACTGTTCATACCAGCTGGTGACCATAAGGTACTACTGTTGATTTAATACAATGCCTTGCATTTCTATTGCTAAATGGAAATTTGGGGCATGAAGAAGACATTGGATTTCAGAAGACTGTGTTTGATAAGCATATGCAAAACAGAGTATTTACGTCAGAAACCAAGGTAGGATGGATTTGTGCTTATCTCCCCATTTGTACCACCATTTATATTCAAAAAAAGTTCTCAGATCAGAACAGGAGCTTTTCCCTTTTTGTCTCCTCCATTACAGAAAGTAAAGTGCAAAGAAGGTCTCTTCCTGAAACCTGAGTTTGCTCTGCATTACTCTGTGTATGTAGAGCAGTGTTTAACTTCCAGGTTTCTGTCAAGCCTTTTTTTAGAGGCAATCATGTGATTTCACAAGCTTTGGAACTTGTGAACTCCCAAATTGCTAGAATCTGACAAATTCACAAAGAAGTGGAACCTATTCCTGGATTTATAGATGTGGATTTGATTCTTCTTTTACAACAGCCACCAGCCAAATTTCGTGCTTCTTGGTGGTCTGGTTCAGGCCTGTCTGTGATCCAAGGGTTAGGAGAGAGCACGCATTTCTCTGGAAAAAAGACATTAGTTAAAAGAGGCTGCTTTGATTTCTGCTGGAGAAAGCCACTCTGTCAAATAACCACAAACCATTCAACTCACTGTGATTTAATTCTTTTGCTAAGAAAACCAGTTTTGAACCATCTATATTCCTACAATATTGGACACTAGCCATGCTTGATTTTTAATTTTAAACATTTGCTATTAATTATAATACCATCCCAGATTTCCCATTCTACCACTTACTGTTCTCCCTAAAATGTGACATGCATAGCAAAGCAACTATTATGGCACAGCCATGCTCACATACTCCCAGGATTTCCTATTGCCTTGAATTTGTTTGTGCTGCAGCTCAGAGCTGTGCTGCTGAGCCCACTTGGGACCCAAGACTGGGACATCAGATTGATTTAGGGTGAAGTGTCGGAGCTGGCACTACCTGATCTCTACTGGACCCAGCAAAATAAAGATCCTCCAGGTTTTACGCTGAACTAGTTAGATCAGCTGTTCATAACAATGCTCAACACTGTCAGCAACCTAAACCCTAACCAGGCTGAAACTTTATCAAAGTACTTGAGGGACGTGCACTAAAAGAAAATTGATTTGGTCAAAATCAACCTGTCAGGCCAATGGTGATGCTAAAAGTTAAAGCTACTGATTTCCAGAATTTTACTACACTGTGCCTAATGAGTATATGGGGAAGAGGTAAGTGCTCACTCACACACAAAGAGTGTCCTCAATTGTAAACCTGTCACATATTAGATGAGGTTGCTATTAAAACTACCATTCTTCTGACATTTTTTCAGTACCCCTTCATACATCTAACAGAGATGCTTTAACTTGTTTTAGAATTGCTGAATAAAAATGCAATGCAAGGTATTCCACACACAGGATGAGTCCCTTGTATTTCTATTAAATAACACCATACTGACTGATTTGCTCAGTAAGCTGTTGTGACTTCATGCATCACGTTTCTCAGCCAAACTACTGAGAACTAGTCTGGATAGGGAGGGCTGATAGAATTGAGTACTTTTTTTGCTTTGTAAGAAGTAGAAAGAAAGATAAGTAAGTTTATAGATACTGTCATGCTGTGATCTTTCAGCTATTGGGTGACTGGGATGTGAAGAAATCACTCTCTGACACACAACACAAGCCAAGAAAAACCTTTTAAAAATTATGTCAAAATCATAAGAAGGAAAAGGACCTTCTGATCACCCTTTCACATTGAAAATCCCCAGGTAAGGTAGGTAAAAATTACTGTGTTGATTACTTTGTCCATAAAGGTCTTAGGACAGTCTTACTCCTTAACATAGCACAACCAGAGGTAGCTCCACTGGTATCACAAGAGAGCTCTCTGAGACTGGGGCAGCCTTCTGAAAAGTGTAAAAGCTTGTGTAGTGTAGAGACAGAGACAGACACTCGGCACTGGGTACAGGACACACGGCAGGGACAGATTCAGTGACACCACAGAATCCTCCTGGTGCTTGAATGAAGATTCTGTGGATCAAACGCCTGGTTCATTCAGGGGCAACGTGCTTTAGAATTGTGCTAAAAATATACATGGATACAGGAGATGATATACCATTGTAGTGAACTAATGTACTTATATATATGCTAAAATGTAGAAAGTATCAGTGTGGGAGGCCAGAACTATCCTTTTACTGTCTTCAATGAGCTGGAGGAAGACACCACGCCCCATTCTCGCTTTCTTTTTCTGCAGAGTGGGAATTCATGAGAAAGATAGGAAGTATACTTAGAGCAGCAAGTTTTCTCTTTATATTATTTATTGCCACTGAGGGTTAATTGAAAGACAAAGTCTAATTAGGTCTAACTGAACACATTGTAAAATTTGGGAGAAAGCTTCTGACATGTTAGTAAGTCTAAATTCTACATGCAACTTTTGGCATCACTCTCCTCCCCATGTACCGTATATAAAGTCAGCTTCACAACTACAGTAAGTTTTTCTAGTATGCGAAACCCCAAAAAGTCAAGACCTTACCACTGGCTGTGTTGATTAACACTTAGCTTGTGAGGAGAAAAGAGCCTCAGCAGATCCTCTGTGGAAACATTCTCTGCTGCTGATCTCCTGCGTGCTCCTACTGCCAATGACACTCAGCACATCATCTTTCCAAGCCATTTTACTTTGTTTTCCTCAAAGAAAATGATCTAAGAGTGGCAAGGGGGTGCTTTTGCAGTAGTCTCTGGAAAGGCTTATTGCTGCCATCTGTCTCTGCTCAGCCTTTGCAGAGCTAAACCTCCACTCATGTTCTTTAGCATTATTGATGTAATTTACTCTGTAGGAAAATACAGTGTTTTTTCACCCAGTGTATCCTAATTCTAAAAAAAAAAAAAAAAAAGTCAGACAAAATAAAGTAGGAATGTTTTGGAACATGAACATTTTGTTC
Source organism: Serilophus lunatus (assembly GCA_013399895.1). Classification (NCBI taxonomy): domain Eukaryota; kingdom Metazoa; phylum Chordata; class Aves; order Passeriformes; family Eurylaimidae; genus Serilophus; species Serilophus lunatus. Next base: position 3,672,734 of record VXBA01001255.1, read on the forward strand.
CATTCCCCTTTAAATTCTACTTTTTGAAGAATTTAGCTTATTCAGTGTTCTTTTGTGAGACATTTAGTTTTAAACACAGTTTTAGCAAAATAGGCTTTTTCATAAGGGTAAGTTTCATTTGGAAAATGTCAAAATAAAAAATGTTTCACTATTTCTAAGAGGAAACATTTCATTTAAAAAACTGTCAAAGGAAATTGTGTTTACATTTAATAAAAAGAGCCTTCATCAGCTTTTTCAGCTGTAAGGTATAATCTAAATCAATACAAGTTACAGTCACCCTAAAAGTCATCTCATTCAGAAACAGGTGCTGAGTATCTGATGTATCAGCCACCACCCTCCACAAGTTTTTCAGCTTTCTTGTTTCATAGCTGTCCCAAATTTAAACCAAAAGCAAGGGCAAACTGTAAATCTGCACCCAGTGTTATTTCTTCTTTCCCTCCCCCCTCCTCAGCAGGCTTTGTAACCACTGCCCCTGTACACTCAAAGCAAGAGTCTGCCCTCACTTCCATGTCTGTGTGACACCAGAGGCTCAGACGTGCAAATTCGGCGTCTCACACCCCCAGTGGCTTGTGGCATGAAGATGGAAATTGGGTGGCTGCACTTAGTGGAAGAGTGTTTTATTAACAGCCATGGAGGCACAAGTCTGGTGCTATTAGACCTGTGCAGGACCACTTGTCAGCCCAAACCTCACTCATCTGTCCATAGCTCTGTCTGTCCAGGGTGTACTAATAGGAGATGCCAGAGCAGTTCAGTTTTCCTACCCATTCTTCCTTCAGCTCCTCTGCTAAAAGTACACGTTTGATAAATGATCTGTAATACAGACAGATGGCCATTAAGAATTAGTGTGAATTCAACAGTCTCAGAGATGAAAACAACTGTTGACCATAAGGAAAGGGGATGGTGTTCAAACTGCTGCCCTGACAGCACAGTTTCTGGGTAATGTGAGCCTTGCTTCCACATGTAGTGACTTTATGGCCACCAGATGCCTTCCTTCTTTGTGTATCCAAGGGCACCTGTTGCTGGAGGAGCAGAATAGGGATATACAAATATCATAGCAAAATGATACTCTGAGCACCAGCAGCATCGCTCCTTTTCCTCTGAGGAAAAATTTTTCATTTAAAAGAAAAGCTCAAACTTTTTTCTTTTCTTTCTTTTCTTTTCTTTTCTTTTCTTTTCTTTTCTTTTCTTTTCTTTTCTTTTCTTTTCTTTTCTTTTCTTTTCTTTTCTTTTCTTTTCTTTTCTTTTCTTCTTTTCTTTTCTTTTCTTTTTTTTTTTTTTTTACTAGCAAGTATCTCAAAATGCAGCAGAAATCTGCTCACCCTGATCCCCAATGCAATCAGTGCCTTTCCATGGGGGGCCGTGTAGGCAGACACAGCATCATCTCAGTAAAATTCTCTTTAAGAAACAGCTAAATGCACCAGGTCAGCTTGAAATGCAAATTATGTCTGGTGTGGCACAGACAGTGGTAGCAGTTTTCTGTCAGCACAGGCTAGGTCTTCCTACTTGTTCAGCTCAGCTGAGTTCACTGCAAAGGTGCTCAAAGTGAGCTACTGTCACTGAAAACGTCAGAGCTGAGTAAAGTCTTTCAAGAGGGAAGGGAAGGGGAAAGAAAAGAATTTTAGGGGAAGAAGTAGAATCTATAGGGGACTTGGATTTATATATGATTCTATTGTACAGCAGAGCCCACCATTTGTTCACTACTTTTATTTTCCTCATATATATAGGTGCTAAGAACTCCAAGATGGAGAGGTAATTTAAAAGCTGTGAGTGTTTTACCTGCAGAGTGGGCTCTGCTATTCACTGGTACAGCAATAATCCTGGAGTGCCAGAGGAGAAAATGAAGAAAAGTGAAAGAAGAGAGATTGTGTACTTAAGAATAGTGAAGTACTGAAAAACACATGAGAAGCTGAGTTTCAGCTTTGTTAAAGTGGTTAAAAAAACAGTACACCAGAAAGCCATAAGGTAGCTAAGGACTGTGTGAAGGTTGGGAATGGCAAGTCTGTTGTTCCATTCCCTTATCCTTCACAACAGCGAAAAACATATTCTCTAAGTTGTTTACCCACAGAAGTTGAAAGACTTTAACAGCTTGATTAGACATTGGAGAACACAGAAGTGTGAATGGGAACAGCAATTAAAAGAATGACATGAAAGGCTGCAAAGAGGAGACTGGGTTTTTTCCACAACACCTGATTGTGTCAGCACATTCAGACACTTGGTATTTACTTTGCTAGAGGTAGAGGAGCAGTACCATACCTGTTTCTGTTTGAAGTTGCTAAGTTATGAAACCACAGGTTCCACAGCAGACTCATGGATGAGTAGGCTTTGCTTCCACCTCAAAAGAGTCATGTAATGGTCACGAGGAACAGCAGTGGCTTTACCAGAAAAGGTAAAGGAAAAAGAGGAACTCAACTGTATCTGGCAGACATAGACAAACCATTATCGTTATGCCCGAGCAGTCTTTCTATTTGTAGGTAAATTTGTGTAGAGCAATTCAGATTGTGGGAGTGTGGAATCATGGAATCATTAAGGTTTGAAAAGATTCTAAGATCACCAAGTCCAACCATCAACTCAGCATCACCGCCATGTTCAAAATGAACCATGTCCTCCACAGCCACATCCACGTTCCAGGGATGGTGACTATCACTTCCATGGGCATCCTCTTTCAAAGCTTGACAATCCTTTCTGTGAAGAAGTTTTTCCTAAGGCCCAATCTAAACGTCTCCTGGCACAACTTGAAGCTATTTCCTCTTGTTCTTTTATGAGAAGAGGATGACGCTTTACTACAACCTTCTCTCAGCTAGTTCTACAGAGCAATTAGGGATCCCTGAATGAAGGCATCCATAAGCACTGAGTCAAAGAGCAGCTTTTTTGCAGTTCTTACAGTTTTCTATCACATACATTTTGATTCAAAGTGAATTCATTTCAATAATAACCCACAGGAAGAAAAAAGAGAAGGGCACATTGTGTATTTTAAAAACACTAGAAACGTCAGATAGGCATTATACTCTTTTCCTGGAGATTTCCAGAGGATTTCAATGGTTCTTTTTCATCTGTGGATGTAGTTCTCCTTCTAAGAGGGATCTAGGTGCTGCCTCCCTAAGAAACAACCTAAAGATAAACCTATGTACATAGTCTTATACTCACAGATTAAATAATTTGCAACCTATTGTCTTTTAGAGGACTATTGCCACCAAATTTAGCTTAATTTAAAGTATTTTTCCAATTTAAGTCCAACAACAGTGTCTTTAAATCTGACCAGAATATTCTGTGCAGAAAACTTGCTGTTCCAGTACCAGGAACAACAGTAAACATTTGAACTGGTACTCCTGTTTCACTGCTCATAGATCTGGAGTGCAGCCTCCTCCAGAGAGTTGTAGCAATCTTCTGGTAATAAAGGTATAATTCAGACCAAAAAAAATACTCAAACATCAGATGGTTCTGGGAAGATCTGCATTACATAAGTTGTTTTCTCCAGACCTGTTTCAGTCTCTCCATATTTTTGAATGACTAAAAAGATTTATCATGTAAGAAAGTTCCCTGATAAACTACTCAACAAGTTATCACACTCCTTCAGTATGTTATTAGAAATGGATGGTTCACTTTTACAGTTCACTGGCATTTGCTGCTCCCGCTGAGAGATTTCTGACAGTCTTGCAATAATATAAGACCTGTGTGGATGTTCAGCTAATGTAAGATAGGGAAATAGCAACTTTTAGCTGAGACAGGCTTAATAAAGTCACAGTTTTTCAGGTTTGAGAGTAATTGGATATCATATAACAAACTGCAGCTGGAGTCTTATCTAAAATTGGGAATGAGGCACCTTTCTGGCAAGTTCTGCTGTAAACACTCAAGTAATTCATTGGTGCTATTCTTGTCTCTTAGTATGAGTCACCAGGCATATTGGTCATACCTCTGTACACGGACAAAGGTGAAGGAGACAGAATACTGAATAACGTGCCTGGTTAAAATTAGTAAAAGATTTTACTTGGGGCCGTTGCTCAGAACAACTCCCTTACTTTGACAGCAGTGTTGGGAGGCATGGCCAGATTTCTGTGGCGTGCTTGAATACTTGCAGGTGAAAAACAAGTGACCACACCTGGCAGTGCTGATTCACCTGTATGATTCTACATTCTTCTTTAACAGATTTAGACATGAAAGGAAGTGCCTCATCTGCATCCACGTAGAAGAAAGGCATTTGGACACCCACCTTTTGTGGTCTGTGAGAGTTACAGCATCCTAGATAATGCACCATCACACGAAATGGCACGTGTTGCCCAGGATTTTGGGTGATCTGAGTGATCTGGGTTAGGTGCTACAGGTAGGCAGCTTGAGGGTCTCTCTCTTTCTTGGGCCTCTGGCTCATGATTTTTGGGCAACTGGGCTCTTCAAAATAAGCAAGACTGTGTAGTAACTTTGACTCCTACCATCACATTTAGAACAAAAAGGAAGAATGGTGTGTGACTCTAACAAGATTATGAATTAAACATGTCTTTTAATATCTGTGCTAGCCACAAGGTAGTTTCCTGGGGAGCTGTTACGTCTCATTCCTCATGTTAAACAGCTGCTGCATTTTTCCTCACTAAGAGAACAGGTATCTCTGTATTTCTTAAAAGGGCACAGGAGGGTTCAGTACCCTCTTAAGGTTTATGAATCTCTGTGTCCAATGTTTATTGTTGCTAAATATAGATGTGAAAAGCACCAATCCTTTTCATGGTATTTAAAACACAATGGCTCTTCAGCCTCTTCAGCTTTCCTCTTGTTTCAAGTGGGCAAAAATATTCAGTGTGCTGTATGATTGTTGCCTCAGAAAGATGTATGTATCTATAGTAAAATCATAAATACTTGGTTGCCTGAAACTTTATAAATATTATCCTTTTGCCCACTGCAAAAGTGATTACTTCATTAGCCCAAGATATACAGCTAAAATAAACATGATATACAGTGAGGTTGTTCTGATTTTGGCTGGATCCTCAGTCTTGTGAGATCCTTTTTACTCTGGGAAACATAAGATATTCGTTTCTGTTTGCAGAACTAGTGATAACTTGCTCCACAGAGAACAGAAGACTTATGTTGAACTTGATTTCAAAACATTGCTTAATCTTGGGGCACTATCTAGAATGGTCTCTGTTTCAGCTGAGGTTCAAGTTCACGTCCCTTTGATGCTGTAAATGGAGTATGTCGGACTGGCTGACGCAGTATTAAATGTTCTGTGTGCTTTTATAAGAACAAATTATCTGAGGGTTCGCATGCTCTGCTTTACATGCTGAAAATTCAGGGGTAATGACTTTCAAAGCTGACTTCTGTTTTCTTTCATGCCCTAAAATTTCATTCACTTGTGTTATCATTCTTATTCCTTCTGCTGATCTAACATCAGGTTATCTCAACAGAGTTTATACACAAATAGACCACAAGGCTCAAGTGAGAAACAGGATAAAAAAACCTTATGCCGGTATTGATCCTCGTCATAGCAATCCACATGGTATTTGAAGCAGACATCATCCATGGGACATGTTCCTGGACAACCTGCAATATCAGATGTATTTATGTTCTTTTTGAGTAACAAATGCCAAAGATGTGGGTGACTTTTTAAATTATACTTTTAAAAAGATAGAAGAAAAATTAATAGTATCTCTGCAGTTCTTTACCCCTTTCCATCATTCATTGGACCAGTTGAGGGATTGTTGGTTGGTTTTTTTTCCAATTATGGTACAATTGTAAAATTCAGCAGGAAAATGGTTTTAGTATTTCAGGATTTGGCTTGTTCTTTTCTGCCTATAGTCTTATTTTTTTTACTGTATTTTCACACGATATCCCTTCCCAGTAAAGGCAAAGGAATGCCAAACCTTCCTCTGTTCACTGCCAGTGTCGGTATAACTACGGCATGATTAAATCCACAGCGTCAGCCAAAGAGACAAAAGAGTTGTTCAGCACGGGACTCTCTGTTCCAAGGCTGGTTGCTTTGATACCTTGCCTTTCTGTTCCTCCAAAGCTTCCTGCCTTCTATCTTCAGATCTGTTTCTTCTCATAGATCATCTGCAGTGTGGCACGTATCATCTTCATCCAGGAAACATCCCACTGCACAAAATTAACCACATCTGAAATTCTTTTTATATGCCCATTTATAGTAGGTAGTGCTTCTGGAGTGATATATTTTTTCCCCCACATCCAAAACATCCCAGTGACGGGCAAAAAACTGCATCAAATATCAAGGAAGTGTTAAATTTCCAGCAGTAAGGTAATTGCTTTGTGGGTTTTTTTCTCCATGTTTCTCAAGCTAAGAAGCTAAAGGTTTCCTAGGTACTGCAAGAAAAGATTTGTCACTCTTTGGAGAATATTCCAATGTGCAGCTGGTTATATATGCTGCTGTGGGAGGATTAAATGACAAATTTGCTGTAAATTCTCTCTTAAGGAAAAGATGTACTTTGCAAAGGGTGGAAATATTAGAACCCTTGACAAACTTACCTAGTTCTCATATCAATTAAGCAATTTCTGCCATTTATAGGTGGTATGTTTTTGTATGGCTTCAAAGCAGTGTTTCATTCAGGTGGCAAAACTCCTGTGGCTGCAAACAGTAACACGGGCTAAGGCACATATGTTGAAAAAACCTGGACAATAACTCAGATGGATGGCAGAATTCTCAAAGATAAAGATCCTGTCTTTCACTTCAAAGACAACTCATGTAGTTGATATGGGATGGGCTACTTTTGGATTTCATTGCTGCCCCATTAAAAAAAAAAAAAAAAAAAAGAGAGAAAAACAATTGTACCAGAAAAATCAATAACATCCAGACCTGTGCATTGAGTGCTGAATTGTGGGGTTTAGTCTCACTCCTACATGGATTCTTTGGGTCATCCAGAGCAGTAGCTTCATTCTGCTGCGCCTTAAGTCTCCTTGAAGGAGAAAGAGAACCATCTGCTGTCTGAGGGGCATCAGAGAACAACTATAGAATGTGTTTATACATTTGTAACGAGAGAACTCCCTATTGAAACTCCCTCTCCAAGGAAGTGTCCAGAGAACCTTGAAGAAGCAAGTTCAGCTGCATCCTCAGATCCAAATGCCTGATTAAATACCAAAGAATGCTTCAATCTCTGGTTCTTTCCTATTCTGGAGTAAAATTAAATATTGGAAGAATAACATCTGTAGCCATAAGGGTGTGTTGCTTTTTATGTGACAATCTAGGGGTTTTATGGAGAGGTTTAAGGAGACTAAAGGGAACTTCTTAAATTATAATGAGCAATCCAGACAATATCAATTTAGGGTTATTTTCTGTTCTTTTCTACTCCTTAATGCCTTAGATATATTGCCGATCTTTTCAGCAGGCAGATGCCAACATAAATTTCTATTCTCTTTTCCTTCTTTAGTTAAGTCTGACACACAAGAAAATGTAATAAGCTCAGCAGATACATTATTACTGTTGCCACAGAATTGGGAACTTGCCCTGGTAGGATTATCGAACTGCTGGAGTTGACTTTTCTGTCAGCCGACTTGACAAATTAATTTTATTTTAATTGGTTGGAAGTAATTGCCTTTTAAACCCTTAGCTGCATAAGTTTGCCCTTATTAATCTTTCCATATGGGGAAATACAAGTGAGATGGTGAAGGAACTGGGAAACTTGGTGGGTTTAGAGTAGTTTGGGGAAGGATCTGCTTTTTCTTTTTTATTCAGTTGACCATATTAAACTTCTATCAGAGATGGATCAAAAATGACAAAGAAATAACTCTCTGACAGAAAAAAACCACCAAGCAAATACTGCTTTGTCTAGTACAAATCCAAAGAAAACAGAATTTTGGCACCTTGGATGGCACAAGGTTTACACTGGAGGAGAGGAGGATTTGGCTGTCCTTTAGTAGGGATTTGTGTGTATAAAACAATACAAGGGCATTTAAAATCACAAAGCTTAACGTCCCCTCAGTCTGACTTGGTACTAATCTTTCAGTAGTACAGAAGTTGCAAGGAAGTTACTTCTGCTTCCCAGTAAGGTCTCACGGAGAGGCACAATCTGAGGAGACACTACCTCAACACAAAAGCTGACATTTCCTCTAGCACTTTGGGGTTGCACAGAATTGGTACAGCCTGAGGTGGTGGTGCTTACCCATACACAGGACCAGTATCCCACCCTTGCCTGAAACTACAGCTCATGGTGACGGGTTCTCACCTATTAAATGTGTAAGAAATGCATGTGAAAAATCTATGTTGAAGTTGCTTCAGGTCTGTGTCTTTGGTGAGCAAACGTCATCTGACATGTCAGCAGGATTCAGTAATAAATCTTTGGAAGGGAAAACTGTGAAAACGTTATCAGTTGACTGAAAGGATCATGCTGTGTACCTTCATATGGTTTTAGTTGTGAGCAATGGTAACTTAAAGAAACTATGAAGCCAACTACAATTAAAGAAAGGAGAAAGGAGCGTCCATGCTGCAAATGGAAAATGGATGTCAGGTAAGCAGGGGTAGGAGCAAATTTCTCTGTTCGACATGTATGACAGAAGTGAGTAAGTCCAAACATATTTTCTACATAACATACATTCACAGCCCTTTTTTAGCTTTAATTGGTTCATGGGGGACTAGACTAGAATTAGAATAGAATAGAATAGAATAGAATAGAATAGAATAGAATAGAATAGAATAGAATAGAATAGAATAGAATAGAATAGAATAGAATGCTTTAGTTGGGAGGGACATACAACAACTATCTAGTCCAATTGCCTGACCACTTCAGGGCTGACCCAGTTAAAGCCTACTGTTAAGGGCATTGTCCAAATGCCTCTTAAACACTGACAGGCTTGGGACATTGACCACCTCTCTAGGAAGCTTGTTCCAGTGTTTGCCCACCCTCTGTCTAAAGAAATGCTATCTCATTTCCAGTCTAAACCTTCCCTGATGCAGCTTTGAACTGTAAAGAAGTGGCTTCATATCACCTTCCTGTGATGTTTCAGTGCTGCACAGCAAGTGCTGTGTGCATTAGCCAGCTCCAGATATCAAAAATGCCTTTGCAACCTTTGCAGCTGGCACAGCAGTTGTTAGCTGTTAGATCTAGAGTTGAGTTAATAAAAAGCTTATCTGAGGGGTGGTAAGTGGGTGAAAAGAAAACAGTGGTCCAGGGATTTGGCACAAGGATCATACGATAGAGAAAAGCCACAATGTCCGTCAGTTGTTTCATGTTTAACACAAATTTTCTTGTAATTATCACGTTAGCCTTCTAACCACACCTCCTGATGCACTGTAGACCTGGCCAAAGACCCATGGAATTAGAGAAGGGACAGCATGCCAGGCTCCCAAGCTTTTGTTTGAATGCAGAAGTCAATGGAAAGGGGCTCAGGCTGCAAGAAGAATCAACGTGATAGAAATAGCTCACTGCAATATTATAAGCTCTGTTACATTCTGTCTGCAGGATATAAATTTTGCCCTGTACTTCAGTGAGGGATGTGAGATTTTTACATACTCCTATTAACAGCTTTTAAAATTGGAGAAGGGCAATGGGTTTTGGTTTTAACTTTTTCTGATTTGCAGTTTAAACATCATGATTGCAATAATATTTTCAACGTAGGTGTAATAGCACGTTACTCCACACAGACCTTCTGATTTCTCTTTGAAGGAGCACTCAGGAATCCTATGTATTTTTAAAATGGCATGCAGTGACATTCAAAAGTATTACAAAATCAGTTATTAGTGAAATAAGTGCTATATTAACTTTGCAGAATGCAACAGTCATGCCATCAATTACAGATCAGGTTTAGCAAACAGTGACTAGCTAATGAAAAGTAAAGCTGCAAATTAACTTTTTTTTTTTTTTTTGCAGTGGGAGGAGGTGAGGCAGAGACCCAAGGCATCTTCCCAACACCTCATGGGCTTTCCTGCGTTGCTTCGTGTTTCTGTGCTCTTCTGAGGATTTTGCCAAATCAAAGAAACTGTGTAGGCAACAGCCACTTGGGATCCCAATTAAGGCTTCAGAATTATGTTCTAATTTTATTTCAGTGTTGCAAGGGTGGCAATAATTTAGCTTCCTGGACTGACTGCAGCACCACTGCAAAGACTCAAAATCTTCAGCCAGAAAGTAAAGAATCAATCCTGTCACTCTCCTAACTCCAAACTGCCCTCTTAAGTTAAAGGAAGCTTGTTTTCCTCCATCACTTCTTTGGAACAAACAGCAAAGAAAGGACCAGAAGAGACTTCCCACTCCCTGCCTTCATAATCATCTATTTCCCAGGGTGGAAGTGAACAGATGCAGCTTCTCCGTGGTCTGTCAGGATTCCATTTAGCTGCTGTTCACAACTTCTGGGCAGTGTGAGATACACAGACTTCATTTTTCACCAGCTGCTGGGTATTTTTATAAATAGAACTGGATCGGAAAAACACTCTTGCTCCTTTTCAAAGATACACAGGTTGTCATAACTCAGTTTCTATTGCACAATTCACAAATTCAACAGAAATTGCAAAAATGTTCCAAAGCAACTTGTATTCTCTCACAATAAATATACACACATCATGCAGACAAATATAATGTCTTTCCCTTTGGACTTTTTACACATTAAAAATTTGAATTAAAATCAAAAGAATTTTTAGAAACCCTAGATTTTTTTCTTCAAAGTTTATGTTTTCATGTTTCTCTGCAATCAGTCTCAGAAGTCTCAGAAGTGGTCTTTTGGGAAAGGGATCTGACTGCTCCCTTTTTAATGACTATTGTGATCCTTAATACCACAGGTTGCTAGATCTCATGTGCTAGCTGCACTTTGCTAAGAGTGATAGCTGAATTCAGTTCATTCTCCTCCTCTTGTTTGTAAGCAAACTTAAAGCAGAAAATTATTCGGGACAGACTCTCATTTTTTGTGAACTAAAAGCGTCTCACATGATTACCACCACACAGTTAATAAAAATGTGAGCTAAGGCTGCTAATTCTCAACACTGAGTGTGATACCTGCTACCCTTCCATGGAGAACACAGGCAAAAAGAATATCTGCAGTACTTTATAGGTACTTGCATCTAAATTTACAGTAGGAGAGTTAGGGGTCCTATTCCTTCTGCATAAAAACACAGACCTCAAAGCCTTAATCCTTTGTTAATCTTGCTTAATATCTCTAATATCTCTGACTGTTACTAGTTATTCTTATCATTCCTATATGCATCTAAATATGTGTCAGGAATTAACTCTTCATTAACAGAGTGGAGTCATGCAGAGTTTAACATTAGATGGGAAGTGCTGTATGAATGAAAATACATATGTATGTGCATTTCTAGGACCTCTGTGTAGGTAGTCTTGGAGGTTATCTAACATATCTTCTTACCAACACCTGCTTTTTAAACACTTTTAAACTCCTTTGTAAAACCTGTGATCGCTGGTGTTGCATAAACATGGGTAATATTTGTTCATGAAGGAAATTAAAAGCTAACTGCTGTGTGAAGAACAACAGCAAGATACCAGCAGCAGAAACCTGTTGTAAAAGAGGAATTTGTAACTTGGATGTTTGATGCCAGTGAAAATTTTACTACCCACATAATCATTAATAAATCACACACTTTCCTGCTTGCATAAGTTGTCGTATACATAAAGATAGTGTGACTGGAGATAACTCATTTACAAGGAATCATGAAATACTATATTTTAGTTGGTGGAAGAGTTACCTTAGAAATTACAGTCTCCAGTGGGGGCCTCTGGCCCTGCACTTCTGCATTCTGTGAAGGCTTGTAATAGGAAGAACTTTCCAAACCTTTCTCTACCAATTAGTGCTGTGCCTCTTTATATCTGTCAACATTTGTGTCCTATTCCATTTACCACTGTAATGCCTTATCTTTTCATCTTCCTAAATATTTCTTAGTTTCTGATGAGGTCTCCTCTTCCTGGATCAGCATTGCACTTGTGTTTTTCCGAAAGCACCTGGCACACTCATGGATGGGGAGCTACAGGCACTTAGGACTAATGTGCTCTCAGCCTTCTCTGTTCCCTGGTGTTCCTCGAGGGGAAACAACTCCACTCACTGCTGGGAGCTAACTTGAAGGAAATGTAGAGGATGAATTGATTAACAGAAAAGAATCCACTTAAATGTAATGGCACCAAAAACAGATAGTTCCTTTTCTCTGTAAACTCTCTGCTACCAATTCTGCTATTCTAAGGTTAAATGGATTTTTTTTAAGAAAATCATAAGTCAGTTTAAAAAAAAAGCACCTGGTGAAACACAATAGAAAGTGCCAATTGTACTTTTAACCCTTCTTCACACAAGAGTGTCCAGAAGTTCTGATAAGCTATGAAATACAACAGAAAATCAATGGGCTGTCATCAAGTACTCCCAGCATTTCCCTTTCTAGTCATGTCCCACAGCAGCTAACAACATCATTCCCCCTGGGTTTTGTAGAGATGTCACTGTCCCAGAGCTCACTGCAGCTGCTGGAAGTCTTACTTGGAATATGGGCTTCATGTCACATCAACTTTTGCCAATTTTAGGTATCTCAACTTCCTTGCATCCACTCACAATATTTCACAGAAAGCCCATTACTTCTGAACTATTGGCACACACCAGGACATCTTTGAATCATCTTTTACCCTAAAGGAAAGGAAAAAATAAAAGTCTATGTCATTCTAATGTCACCGCTGCATAAAAAGAGCAGTACCATTTCTGCAAGGAATAAGCAGAGCACTAACCATTACAAGTTCTATTTCCTCGGACTCAAAATGTAGGAAAAAGCTTTATGGTGGTAATTTCCAGATATTTAGGTGGCTTTAACTCCATGTGTCCTAGCTTTCTGTACAATTGTAAACAGCGGGATTTGCCTATGTTACACATGTCTCAGGAGAAGTTTTGAGAGTATGCAATTATTAAGAATTACAGCAATATTATCCAAGGAATGTGTCTGGGAATATTAACAGTTTCTCAAGTAGCTCTGACCACTGTTCAGGAGAATGCCAGCGCCTCACCTGACCAGGCGATGAAAATAAGTTAACATGACTGTGCCCCTTATAAGAGAAACAAACCTGGATTTTGCCCTCTTAGTAATATGTTAACAGAGGCCTTTTTCTAGCAAGTGGCAAATGACCATGGTATTCATCATGAAAACAAATCTCTGTGTGCTCATATGTAGCACATTTCAGAGATGCGAACTCAAGGTTGCTTATTTTTTGGGCCAACCAATTGTACAATCTCTTCCATAAAGCTGAGGAATAATAAGCCTAATTTCTTAACCAAACCCTATGAGTTTCAATAGAAATATCAACATACTTTTTAATTAACATAGCAAATAAGGATTAGATTTTCCTGTGCAAAGCCATGGTTTCTCACTGCTAGGCACAGCCTCTGCAACAACACTCCAGCCTCTTGTAAGTCACTTCAGGGAAAGGATGATCTCCCAGCTGTGTAGGAGTAAATGAGAATTTCTATTCTGTGGGAGGCTGTGGGAACTGTATGGCCAATATTCCTCTGCATGCTCATAGACTGAATTGTTTCTGGCCTTATATTGCCATTGAAGTGCAATGTAAGATGGAGAAGATCTGACAGTTCAAAGAGCACAGGTGAAATAACCTGTGCTAAGCAGGAACAAAATTAGAGGAATCTGACAGCAATCTTCATGCAGTTTCTGTGCAAGACATGCTGACTTCTGCACAAAGAATCTTGACTATAAAGAAGAATCTGGCCCTTTGTTTATGAAATTTCATGTTATAACATTGGCATCTTAGATGAAGTGTCTTAGATCATCAGATCATTAATACATTTCACGTTTTGTCAAACCATGGGTCAAAACTCTAAACAGAACTTGGGGCAAAGTTCATTAAGCTGGCAACAGTCCTGGGAATATGAGCCAGGAGCTTAAACCCAGACTCTAGTGAATTCTGTTTATCTGTGTCATTGCCCAAAAAGGTCAGAGAAGGAAAACAACAGTGGACACCATTGCAGGTTAAAATTCTCTGACAGACTAAAAAAAAAAACAAACCAATAAAAAAAAGGATGTCAGGATGTCAACGAAGCAAATATCTGTGTTTAAAAACATAAATATGTGTTTCTCCTCTTCTTGAACAGAGAAGAGCTTGAGCTTTAGATATATAAACTTATTTTCCCCTTTTCAAGATTTCGCGTTCTCTCTGCAGAGACGGAGGTTGCTGTTTCGTAATTTTCTGATATTCTTCATGACACAAACCCCAGGAGCCCCAAAGAATGTACAGAACACCCCTGAAGCTGTTGAAACCTTGATATAAACTTTAATACACCCTCCTTATATCTTCCTGCAGCTGCTGCGCATCATGCAAGGTTTTTTTCCCATCTTCAGGAGATGTCTCACTAGCATTTGCCTTCAGCAGCATGGCACAAATCATACAGACCAAATGCCTTGCTAATGTAAAAGGGTGTGTGTTATAGGCACACCAGGGAGCCTCATTCTTTTGTACTAGCAAGCAACTGGCACCTGAGGTGTGTGTGCACATGAGTGTGTTGCAAAATGGAAGCAGTACCAAAATCCACATCCTCATGTTCTGTTCCCTGCAAGCATCATTGTAACTCCCAGTGGTGCCTTACATGATGTTACAAACAACAATGAAGAGCCACAACATATTGGATAAATGGCTATAAATAGTTTTAAGATTTGTCTCAGGGTGGAGACAGTTTTATGTCATTTTAAATTTGCACCTGCAAAGGGCTGCTAAACATTCTTTCTACTCAAATATCCAGTTTAATAAGCTTCTTTTAGCACTATGGTGATATTTCTGTGACAAAAAGATTCAGGTTCTCTTAAACTAACATATATATGAAAATGGTTTTAAAAATCAGGTAAAAAATTAAATTCCTAATAAAGATACGGGCTACTGAGAGTTTTATCTCTCCTTTCCCAGGATCAGGAAGCTGGAGGGCTCTTGAATGCCTAGCAGAGATTCACTGGCTACTGAATAATTAGTGGCATAGTTAAACTAACCTCCAGGTAGTCCAACTTACAGATACACCTGAAATTATACAGTCAAGCAAATTGGGGATTTTCTTGAGCTACAGGTTCCAGCTGGCCACAAATCAGCTTCAACCACAACAGCAGCCTCTGACTGAGACACTCCTCATGCTGCACATTTTTATGCAGTAGCACCCAGCATGTAGTAGAGCTAGGATAGGTGGCTGTCATGGGTTATACACCACAGCCCACATCACACTGTGACTATATCTCCTGAATACACACTGGGAACAGGCACCCCTTTGGATTTCTAGAGCCTCCAGGTCTAGAAGGGTGTTATACAGGGGCTCCTGCCTTCTGCTGCTATTTTATCAAGTGATAAAGGCCACAGGTAATAATATTGGTAATGCAGGTGCCAGCTGGAAAATAGTAGATTAAGCAAATTGTCCTGGCAGGCTGCAGCAGAAGTAGCCCTCATGATGGGACTCGCCAGAGCATCAGGAGACCTGCCAGCAACGTAAACCTTTTGTGAATTTGTCTCAGTTGTGCTCAACTGTCCATGAATAACAAACCACAATAAATGGTGAAAGCTGAAATTTTTCACATTTGTAACTCCAGCCAGAACATTTGGTTTCCAGCTGGAAATAGATCTTCATTTATAAATTTCATTCCCTTTTGTTCAAGAAAATAGATGTTAGAACATCCTACAATGCTTGAATCTGAAATGAAATGTTTTCTTTACATCAAATTCCAGAAACTTGCGGGGTAGGGAGTTGGAGAGATTTTAATAATTCTTAAAAATAAACAAACCCATCAATCATTTGAAAAGTTCTCTCCCTGGCTTTGCCTTTGACTTCTGGTGGGACTTGGGGTATGTCAGGACATTTACTAAACCTTTGTTTTTCCAGCTTAATTTAGAGTTATAGTTATCCCTGCCTGTGTCTGAACTCAGATGGGCCCTAGTCTAATGAACACTGCAAAGTACTGCAACAGTTCTTCTCTTGTTCTCTTCTCCTAAATCCTCCCACAGCTGTCTCAGTTCCTCGGTGCCATTAAAACCACTGATGAACCAGGGGTAAGAGCCTGTTTGGACACTGCGTGTCTCCTGGCTTCTGCCTGGTTCTGCTGCTGCTGCCTTCTGCAGAAGACTGGACAGAGAGTGCAGATAAACTGCTCTAAAAGGGAAAATGGGCTTTCTGCAGTGATCCCTCCAGTACTGTCCCCAGAGCACCCAATCATGGACAGACCAGCCCTGCCAGATGGGACTGGGGAAGAATCATCTGCCCCTATCCACAATTCTCATGATAACCAGTGCAAGATGAGCCAGGACAGATTGTTCTCAATGAGAGACTCTAACTTCTGCTATTCTCTAGTGCCAGCAGTTCCTTTAGCCAAAGCATGACCATATTCACACACAAGATTAGCCTTTTCCCTGAATATCAGTACAGTTTTCCCAGTAATCCTTTACTTTATTTCCTCTTCAGAGTCATGAAAAAGCTTCTGCTGGCACAAATTATCCTGAGTTTACACAAATCAACAGAGCTTTGACAAATTTTATTCCAAGTCAGGTTCTTATGCCACTTGGCAAGGAGACCCATAGGGCATTAGGGTAACCTGAGATGTAAGTTCAGGTCTTTGTCCCTTGGACCTGCCTTAATAACAGGAAAAGCAGAGTCCAGGGAATGAGAGCAAAAGGGCAGAGTGTTGTTAACAGAAAAGGAATGCCATCTTAATGTCATCTTCATCTGCCATTGCAATGGATCTGTCTTAACAGGGACAAGTTTGGAGTCAGGACTGCATTGATTCAGTTTGCATGGCCTCAAGAAGCCTCATCTAGTTTTTGCTTATTTTGAGTAAAAAGAATCAGGAAGTGGTTAGAATACCACTTTCTTTCATTGAGTGTTTTGGGAAGTGAGTGATGGGCTAGATGGATAGTATTAGAGCTTGTGCTGCCAAAATAACTCTTCATGCCTGATAGTGTGGGGCTGCATAACTCACCAAATCTTGTCAAGTAATAGTAAATAGCCTTTATAAATTAAAGAAAGAGTAAAGTCAAAAGTAGTACCAGGAAGGAGAGAAAATATTCTTGGAAGTTATTTCCTTAATATTTGGATATAATCTATCTTATCCAGAAATATCTGTCTGTATGCAGAAGAAAGAAATATGCTTTTGTCCTCTGCATCAGAGTCCAAAAATGAGTTAGTATTGCTTCCTGATCACACACAAATGGGTTTTTTTATCTGTGCCAAGATCACAATATAAGGACTTGAATAGAACTATGAGCAGACAAGGGAAAGGGCACACACCTGAAAGGCTTTAGTGAGCCTTTCCATCCTCTGAGCTTCACTGGCCTGCTCTAATAAAGCTTCACTGAAGCTTTGTTTTCTGAGAACATTTATATTCTATTAGCAAAGTACAAACATCTCTAACAATAGCTTTGTGTCAGGCCACAATTTTATTCCTTGATGCTAATGCAGGCTATTAAAAGACAAAGTTCAGCCAATGCCCCTTGGGTTCTGGGAGAGCTGTACAATTTGGATGTAAGAATCACTCCCAGTTTCAGAGCTCTGCTATACAAATGATTTCAAACCTTGCAATTCCACCAAGAGAGACTAAATTTGCAGAGGCTACTAAACTGAGAGGGGCTGCAAATCTATCACAGTTAAAATACGAAAATTCCTTCACAAATAGGAAAAAACTTTACAAGTCTGAAAAAAAAAAATTCTAGAGACTCGTGAAGGGCAGAAATAATCAAACAATTGCAGAAAGGGGGCAAACTGAATTACAGTTCATGTCGTCCCTTTGTAAAAAGGTGAACAGCCTGAGCTGCTAAGGCAGGTGGAGTGACTCTGCTGCAGATGGGGTTGGAAACACATAAGTTGAAGCATCAGGTGCCACGTGGGAGATACAGACAGTAGGGAAAATCTTTTGATGGAAGTTGCAGGGAAGCAGCAGTAGATTTCTTGAGGATGACACAGAATTTGCATGACAAGAGATCTTGAAAAACAGGTTTGGAATGGGTAAGAATGACAAAGGCAAAACTGGTTCTGTCCTGGAGGCAGGGCAGAAACCAGGGGAGCCCTCCTCTCCTACTTTCCATATCCATGTTTTGGTTGCTGTGGTGGAGTTTGGGTTCGAGTTCTCAGAGCCAAATGTGGTTAGAGCCAACTGTGCCCAAACTGGTGCAGGATCGCAGGTTGTCCAGGAGAACAGTGTGTTTTCCATGTGCTTCCTCAGAGTCTCTTCATTTTAATTCATTGCCCACAGTGCTGCAAAGAGGAAGGCAGCACTCCAAGGAAAACATCCCTGACTGATCTTCGGTGCCACCAGTTAATCCCTCTGCTCCAGAGGTCCACCCACTCCAACTTTGTGCCAAAGTGCTACCAGTTCACATGATCAATGAGTTTGGGTTCAGTTACAGGACTTAAGCCAAAAAAAAATGTCTTCTGTGAAATACAGGCTTACCTGTAAGAGTTCTTTACCACTTCCATGAGATATGCCAACCTATAAAGTGTCCCACTGAGCCTCAGCAGTAGCCCATGAAGTCAATCAGGCTGTGACTGCTATTTGACTCCCCTTGCATGTTTCCCTGTAAATCAGTTCCTTATTCCAAAATGGCATCTTTGGATGCTGGCTTTCTAGATATGGCAAGTGGCAGGAGGGCAGCAGGGAAAAAGGAATCTTGCAGTCATGAATAGTTGTGCCCAGGTGAAGTATTACCACTTCCATGCAGAGAATGATGGGAAACAATCAATTCCCTACAGCCATCCTGAAATCAAAGCATCATTCTCCTTTCTGACACTGCATCTAAATAATATTCCACATCCTATCATTCCTTACAGAGCTAAGAACTGGGGGAAACAGACTATTTCTGTCAAGAATCCTTTCTGTTTTGAAAGACCATGTTTGCTAAGGATGTCTTCATGTTTTCCTCATCATCTGCAGAGCTCTGTGACACGCACAGGAGAGAAGCATTTTAAGCAAATCACTCCAGCGTGATTTCAAAGAAAAGTGAGCTGGACAAGATGTGCCAAAGGCTTTAATATCTACGCCATTCCTATACAGCATTGTTTTGTCCTTCATGCTTCGTGAGGAGACACCCACATGTTTTTTTTTTCCACTTCCATTGTGAAAGCAGGAAATGTTTAATTAAAATCAAGCCTAACCTACTTTGTTTTCCCCTCATGCTGAAGTAACATCAGCTATTGAGAGGGATGATGTGCAAGTCTTGGCACCCAAATGGCCTCACCCAGCAGAGGGACAGAGCTGGAGAGATCCAAATAGATCTACCAGGATAATATCTATGTCCCTGCGTTACAGGAAGAAATTAGGTCATGTACAGAAAGGGCAGAACTTGCAGTGTTCTGGGGAAATTCAACACAGATACTTTTACTGGGCCAAGATCTCTTGCATTTATACAAAATGACAGAAAATAGGGATGGCAAGAAACTCACCAGAAGACAGTCTACTTGTCTTACTCTAGCCTGTCACCCTGATGAGCCACAGTGACTTGGGGCTGGGGAGTTGAAGGGAGGGCAACTACAGATGCTGCATTCCAGGATCCTCCTCAAACCCAGCTGCAGGTACCAAATTAGTTTAAAAAACTTGGAGAGATGACTGATTTATATCCTGACTGGACCAGGCCAGAGAAAGGAAACTCCATCCATCCAACTTAATATCCAGGTCTTACTATGTGGCCCCTTTTATTTGCCAGGGCTGAAAGACTTTTCAGTTCCTTTCAGTGGCCATAGAGCAACACAAATTTTTGTGTTCTCTTTAGAAAGGCAGAAAACAGTCCTATGGTCATACATATCATGCATGTGTCAAGCACAGCTTAGTTTGCCTCAGAAGGTAGTCTCAAGTGCTTTTTGTTATGGCACTGCAAGTGTCAGGAGAGGCACTAGTTCTACCAGGGGGGTAGAAAAATAAAAGCAGAAAAATTTTGTAGCAAGAACTTTCCATGCAGTGATCATAAGTAAAGTCCCTGGAGGCATCCATCATACCACTTTGGAAAATTCTGTAGCACCAAGTTAGGCTCTGATCAATATATTCTGAAGAACATAATTATTTCCAGTAACATTTTCACCAATTCGGGTGCTCTTGAAATGGAAGTATTCTTCAAATAATTCAGTATTTTTGGGTCAAATCTCTCTGGGCAATTTTCTTGCAGAAGATGAGTGATCCAAGTCAAGCTAGAAGCAAATTAACATTTGTAATTTTAATAAATTTCCCAGCCAGGTGTTAACTTTCTCATTTACAAGGAAATTTTGAGGCAGGCTTGTCAAAGCTGTGAAGTGCTATTTAAAACCCTTTGGGTTTGTCCTATTTATCAACATAATCACTGGCATTTTTCTATAATTTAGATGGGGTCTTTAGTGCTTAGAAGAACACCAGCAAGAATATAGTGCTAGCCATGATCCCATTATCGGAAGATACTCCCTGCTCATGGAAACATAATCCCTGTCTCAAATAGCATATTAAAGTAGACTAGAATTGCTTCCTCAGTTACAGATAAAGAATCTGAGGATAAGAAAGAAAAAAACCTACTCATGAAGTAGGATTCTTTTCTTCCATCAAAGGGGTAGGCTGACAGACAATGGATTACCTAAATATATTGTCATGTTTATGTATCCAAAGTGAGAAGAGGATGAGGGAAATTATGCCATGTATCAGTGCTATGTCAGAGGAGGTTTTTGTCAGGCACTTCAATGTCACTGTTTTCTCTGCCTTCCCCTTTTGGCCCATCTTGATATCACCCCATGCTTTAGCTGTTTGGCTCCTTCCTCCTGTTTTCCTCAGAGAAGGGGAAGTAAACAGAAGTTGAAATCAGCTCAGGAAACAGGTCAGGTCAGAATGAGAGCCTAAAGTACTGAGGTTCATAGAGTTGAAGTACAGCAGTGTTGTTTCCTCAATTTTAGGTGCTATAAAATGGCAAGCAGCAGCACACAAATGTGTTGTCATGACAATGAGTGTGATAAAAAATGAAGGGTTCTTTGCATGGCTAATGCATTGAGAGAAAGGTAACCAGGACAGCAATAAACACTTGATAGATTTCATTGTGTTAAGTAGCAAAGCAGCAGAGTTTGAAACATAATGAGAGAAAAATAATCTCTTTTTGATTAAATGATCCAAATTTTCATCTGTATTGATGGGCATTAATGCTCTAGTCAGCATGGAACAGAAGCCACAAGGCACAGAAAGAGGTCTGTGTAGGCTGTTTCCACAGTCCAGCCTAGGTCTCATGGATTAATCTCCTAAATTAACAAGAGCTTCTCGAGAAAACCAAAACTCAACTGACACACAAAATACAACTCTGCAGATTGAAATGTGAAGGTTACAGTGACTGTCACCATGCAAATCTTCTCCCAGAACGTGGACTGGATTATTGAGCCTGTAGGGAAGACATCAAGACAGTTCCTTGATGAAAATTAATACCTGGGGGAAAAGTATCAGGTAGCAAAACTCAGGTGGGCTGGTTGCAGATGGGCTTAGGAGGAGAATTTTGGTAGTAGCATGTGGAGAGTTTACTCTCCCACCTGCTCACAGGCAGTAAGTAGTTTTTGCAAGGCCATCAGCTACAGAAAAGTTCAGAGTACGTTCCTCATGCCCGCTACAGCACCCTCAGCCAGAGACACTTCATTCAGTATTAAGCAGTTACGTGCCCTCCCAGTGAAAACAGGCTGCTGCACATGCAAGATTCTCCAGAAACTGAGCTGATCAGCACAAGGGATGGTCAGCCATGCAGTGAGCCAGCAACGCCCACCTGCTCAAGGTCCAAACCCACTGCCCTACCCCAGCAGGCTATGGGTAAACTGGGATGAATCAGGAAGGCAGGCATGGAAGCCAAGGACCTGAAGATGCATCCTGCGATGTCTCTCATGCATCCAGCCTGTACAGAGAAAGCTATTCCAGCCTGACCTAACACCTGTAAACTGATATTTCTGTAGGGTTGTAATGCCACACTCAACACATTCAACCAAGAAAGGTGCAAGAAGATCCTCTGGATCAAACATATGGTGTGGTCTAATGACTTGAGACTGTAAAAGAGTTGGAAAATGGAGAGGTATAGAAGAGGACTCATCAAAAGTGCTAATAAATGCACAGGCTAAGTGTGAGTCTTGGCACAGTACCCTCTCCATCCACTCAAATTGAGTGAGTTGAAGTTGAAGGAACAAATTCAGCAGTCACAACTTGAAGAACCTGTATGCTAATCACTGCAAGAAGCCTGTCCCTGTGAAAAAATCCCGAGCTTATTCATTTTTTAAACATTTTTGCCTGTTTAATCGTACCAGAGACATGAGAACAACATGCCATGACTTGACAACAGGCTGCCTCAAAATGTACAGTTCTCTAGCTAAAGGATTCTTTTCTCCTTTTCTCCTGAGTTCGTGAACTATTTACCTTTGATCCTACAGAAGCAGATAATGGTTTATTTCGAACAAAAGGCAAACTGATAGTAACAGATCTCCCAGTTCATAGTAGGGTTTTCTTTGTTTTCAAGTCAAATCCCACTGGCTCAGATCCAGCCAGCTCTCTGAGTCTCTGTTTGTGGCTCTCAAAGTTTTAAAACTACTTCCAGCATTGTTTCATTGATGACAAGTCATATTTCTGAGCTTCCAGGGAAGGCATATCAAACAATAAGAAGTTATGGAGTCCAGCCTGCCATCTTTAATAAACTGTGTAGATGAGCCCGTCCATGGGCCTTCTGCTTACACAAAATTAAATCTCCAGGCTCTTCTAGTCTCAGTGTCATCTCTGTCTCTCATAGCACACAGTCCTGGCTATGTTGAATTCCAGAGGCAGAAATAGTCTATACCTTTCTGCTTAAGCACAATCAATGACATTTTTATTCTGCTCTGTAATGTCGAGGATCTCTGCTGCTTCTCTAAGGTTACTCCGTAGCCTACTAGATCACACTAGCAGGAAGTTTTGCTTGATATTATTCTTTCTTTTTCAGCTGACCTAAATATATTCAAGTGTCTTGTCCAAAGCCATTCTACATTCTTCATGTCCCACTATTTTGTTGTCCCCCCTCCCTGGCACCTAAGTTCTTCTCCATTCATATTCACCTTCTTTAACAGCAGAACAGTCTCACTATCTGTCTCATTTTCTTTCCCTTCACAGCTCACTGGAGCCCCTTTCCTTCCTGCAATCATCTTCCTGTGAAATTAAGAAATTAAGAATACATGCAGTCAATTAAAATTTCAAAACTAATTCTTGGTTTGAAGGCACACCTGCATTCAAGCCCAGCAGGGCACACATAATTCATTTGCTATTATTCCTGAGAATGGCCTCTGTTGAGCATTAAGCCACTGGAGAGCGAGTCTCCATGTTGTGAGCAGCACCTACAGATAGACCATCTCCATTTCACTGACCAACACGACAAATGTGGGAACTTCTCAGACAAGAAACTACTGATTTGCATTGCATCTAGGGAAGAGAGACATCATAGATTTTTCATAATGGAACATTGTGCCACAAGTATCTCGTGGCACTAGGACTAAAAATATCTCAGTTACTGGTTTACCACTCATATTGGATGGGCAAATCTGACGCACAAAAAGTGCTATTTCTTCCTATTTTGTCATAATAAGGAAATTTCTGGGAAGTATTGCTGGATACTTTCCTAAGTATCTGGATATTTAGTATATATGTTGTTTTTAAAGGTATTAAAGTTCACCACCTCCTGACAACATATCACCTCCCTTACACAAAATTCTACTGCTCAGAGAAGTCACACAAGGGTTAAATTACTTGTCCAAGGCTGAGAGCACATAACCAAATGGGGATTGTAACTAAGGGGCAATGAGGGTCCTTTCCTGCTCAGTCACACTGCTGTCTGCACTGTAATGATTTCATTCACCAAAACATGGCCATGGACAAAGAACGGACTCTGCAAAAACAGCCCCTTATCTGCTCCTGCCTGCCTCTTGTCCAAGTCATGTGTGATTAGTTTACTGACACAAACACCCCTCTGGAGCCAAGGCAGCTGCAGGAGCAAGCTGTGCTCTGATACAGCTCATGCCTTTACAGCACTGTAAGAGCAGTAGCTACAGTATAGCTGCATCCAAAATCTTCACTGTTTATAGAGCTGGAAGTAAAATAGTGTTTGGTTCTAAGAGATCACGTAGACCTGGTTTTGCTGGCAATCAAAATAAAAAAGTCAGTTCTAATTTTTAACAATAACTGTAGTGAGCATGAAATAAAGATTAGCTGTAGAGAACAAATATGGGAGAGAGAAATGTAATTCCCAGGAGACACTTTAACTTGTCTTTATTTTAAATTTGTTGATGGGAAGCAAAGGGGTTCCAAGTACCTGGGGCTGGGGAGATGAGGAGTAGGTGGCAGCAGAGCCTCTAAGAGCCATAACTCCAACCAAAAATCTTTCAAGCAATTACTCCTGTGAAAATTGAAACTGTGGAGAGCTTCATTTCAAATAGGTCTATGTTATGTGGGCTTTTTGATATCTGCTATGAAATAAGCTCTACAGCTGCCTTTCCTGCAAGTGAGGCACTAGCAGGAAAGTGCCTTCACTCTACCCAAATACTATTTCTTTTAACAGGAGCTTATTCTACGGGAGACCTTTTGTCCTGTGTCAACCTTAGCTGAAATTAAACATCAGGACAAAAGACTTGAGAAGACAGGCTAGAATCACCATTATGCTTTTCGTGTTCATTCCAGCCACTAACATGGCCCATGGAAGCATGGATATAACATATTCCATGTTACAGACCTCTCGTCATGCAGCAGAAGCTTTTCAAATGCAAATGTTCTGATTCCAGTTTTAAATCTAAAGTCCATGCTTTTTTTTCAGTTTCCAGAAAGTTCATTGGAGACTCTCACCTTTTACTTTCTTACAGGCACATAATGTAAAAAACAAAGCATGCATACCACAAAAGCCCAAGGAAAAGAAAATCGACCAACAAGTAAAAAGCAAATAAAACAACCATAAAACAGAGCATTTAAGGCAGATCTCAGTTTTTCTAAATGTAAAACCTCAAGAGTTTTAAGCCAGTATGGTTTTTCTGTGGAGGACATCTTTGCTATAAAACAGTGCATAGTGTTAAATAACCTAAGGCAATGCTCCAATACTGCCTCAGTTCACAGTGATGGGATTATAGATAAGCTTGTTTTAGTGTTACATCTTCTGACCTGGTAGGACAGTAACTTTTTTCCTACTTTTTTTACGCTACATTATATTTATAAAGAATCTTTGGAAACTGAGACTAAAATCTCTTTTCCCTCTATCTGTTTTATTAGCACTTATATTGTAATATGACACAATAGGTAAAATGTTACTCATTATCAATTATTTTAGAAGAAAAATATATAACTGATATAGCCTGTAGAATCACGTTTTTATATTCAAAGGGTAAATCATTAAACAGTTTGGTGCAGTAAACAAATCTTTTAACCTTCCTGAAGAACAGAAAATAGGTATTATGCTAAGGTTATTTAAGCATGTGGGAAGCAAAGACTCACTACATCAAGAAAACTGAAAGCTATGGTAAAAGCAGAAACTGGAGACCACAGGATCTGATGATGAACCATAGGCTAAAGGCCAGTTACTGAGGCCCTGATTCATCCCATTTAACTTTAGGCATTATATGGATTGGCTAAAGCAGGAAACTGGGCTCCCTCGCTAGACAATGTAGAGGAAAAAGCTTTTTCAAAGAGAGTTGAAGTACAGCCAGAATTAACATTTCTCTTTACTACATACAGGAGAAGTCTAAACTCTTGTATTCAGTGATGCTTCTAACCTGAGACTTCAATTGCAGTTACTCCCTTCCCAGGCATCCCAGACTCGAGCCCAGCTGTCTCCACTGCAGCCTAAAAGGCTCTTGCTGTAATGTATGTCCATTCCTTCTTCTCCTGTATCCAGCAGAGAACAGTTTATTCCTCTCCTCTTTGCAGGAACATTTTACACTGTCATTGTGTCCCCTTAGTGATGTCTCTGGAGTAAACAAACCCCGTTCTTTCAGTCTATCCACTCCAGCCACTGTGTCAAAGCCTCTGGTTGTTCTCATTGCTTGCTTTTGGGATCATGCCACCAGGCTCACATATTTCTAAAAGTTGGCACTCAAATCTGGACACAGGCATTGCCAGTAGGCTAATGCCAGGCATTTATTTGCTACTCTATTTTCAATAGAGTGGAGGGACTATTTTATGTCTTGCATGTAACTCCTGTTTATGGTGCTTGTGTAAGCACAGTCACCACTCCCTAGGGACCTTACAGCACGTCAGGACTATCAGACTTTTTCACTGAGCTAGAAAGAAGGGCCCTATCCCCTTAGTCCTGCTCCCAACAAGAATGCCTTTTGATGCTATGGTAGCTGGTGCCAAGAGTAATAAGAGCAGGAAATGGGTATAAAGAGGGAAAGACAAGCTCATTGCAATCAGTAGGCACGAATCCCACAGGCCAAACACCAATGGAGAGGCTGAAGTTGTGAGTTACAGTCTGACCTTGCAATATGCCTTCTGGGTGCCACTGGGAAAGCCATTTATCCTGTCTTGTCCCTTTGATTCCCCTCCCAACACTGACATAACTAATGTGTTTGGGTCTGTAGGACCAGACTCAGCCATTCTCCTATCTCACCCAAACCACAAACCACATTGTAGTAGAACTGCTAGTAGCAAATGAAATAAAAAGTTGAGAGCAATTCCAGCTGCTCAACCCAGTCTCCAAAACTATGTGATTTCAGAAACAGTTGAATGAGAGCTACAGAGACCTGGGAAACAGTAAGATGTCTTAATGCTCATGTCCTGTGTTCCTTACAGAAATGCCTTTCCTGTGTTGGAGACTCATCCATCAGGGAACAAAAGCAGTGCCAACATGATATGTTTTGCAGTGATCCATGAGTTCTGTAGACAATACACGATGAACAGCAAATACACAATGCAATCAGGAAGGCAAAGGGTTCATGGAGAGCCTGTGGCCTGAAATATGTTTGTATAAACAAACTCTTTGAATCATTATGAGTAATTAATGTGTAAAAAGCCCCATACCCATTTCTGGATAGACTGCAGAATAAAAGGATAAATAAATCATAAGGAAAAAGGTGTTTGCTGAGTGACAATAGCTAAGCTCACTACAAGCTTAGCAGTTTCAGATTGTGAGGCTCCAGAGAGTAGCCTTTGGTTACTGTCAAGAACAGCTTGAACACAGAGGTGTCTCAATAGCAGTTCTACTATTTGAAATAGTAGTATTATTCTGTCTATAGGAGACTTTTCAGATGAGGACTGCAAAGTGGTTCACAGCTATTCAGACTCACAAAAGCCCAGTGAGAGCAGAGAAAGTATTTATTAGATGCAATTACAGCTTTGTTGCTAATGCATTACAAATCTGTTGGTAGGTGGAAGATTTTGCTGCTCAGATATGAGAGAGTTATATGCATTAAGTATAGCAACTAACAGAGAAAACTTAAAAAAGAAGCATAATCTCCTTTTTTTTGTCCAAAGGCATTGCATATGAGCAGCAGTTACATCAATGGTTTCTTGCAGGTGTTATTTATGTTACTTGGTCACAAATGAATTTAGCTTGAAGCCACAGTGAGGTATTTGTATATTATTAAATGCCTTGCTGATTGAAAAGGAAGGGGAAAGGAAGCTCTAGTTAAACTGACTTCAAAATTAGGCTCTTACAATGAAAATTGAGATAAGACTCAAGAATAACTTTATGACTGGAAAAAACGGAGAAGCATAGGGCTGGAAGAGCTCTGTTAAATGCCTCCAGTGCAGCTCCAGTGAAGTCACTACAGTTTTAGCGATTTACCCACACTGCCTGACTACCCCTCTCTCTGCATCTTTTTTTATCAAAAAGATATAATTCTAGAACTTGGCCAATTTTTCTGAGCAAAAAAATGGGTAGAATGGGTAAGATGGGAAATACTGTAATCTGTTCTTAAAGGTAATGTCATTTCAAAAAGAATACATTCTGTTCTACTTAGGACACCCTGTGCAGAGGCATCCTGTTGAGGGGATTACCAACCCTAATGCTGCATGGCATTTCCCTCCTCTTTCATAAAATAATTTAAACTAATTATAGCTTGAGGAATCTGCTAAGAAGGCTTTGCAATTTTTCGGGACAATGGGGGTGTTCATTGATGGCCTGATCCTACAAGGGGCTGAGTACACTCCCATCTTTCTCAATTCCCTGTGAATCTGATCTAGCACTGCCAGGTTGAATCAGAGAACACCTTCTGCCATTGCTACCAGAGTTATGGCTTCACTGTCCATAATAAAGTCTTTGGTGATCTGGCCCCATGGCACAGCTTTTCAGAAATGGCATAGGGATTGGCTGGAGCTGTCAGTGCTGGGCTGGCATCTGGATCATAGTCTGTTGCTTGGAAGTTTATGGAGTCTATAACAGAGAAAGAAAATCAGATACAAATTTATGAGTAAAGACTATAGACAGACAAGATTCTTGTCAGATTGCAATTCCTGTACAAAACATGCAGGGTTTTAAATGCAGGACAGTAATTTAGCTCAAAAACACTCTAGAGCAAGTTATGATGAAAAGAAAGTCACTGAGACCAAAATCAGACTCAGGGTTACTTCAGCTTCATTTTTCCTAGTTAAAGCTATGTTTTAAGAGCTTAATTATTTTATTGAAAGATCAATTTATATACCTTTAAATTCTGATCAGGTTTCTAGAAGTAGAGAACACATGTTTATCAACTTTATCTCCAGGAAACAGGAGAATGCTGAGCACTTCACCTTTTCACACCAGGTGTCTGTTGCTAAATACAGACTGAAGAGATACTTCCCAATAGGTGGTACCTAAACAGAGGATTTGCCATCAGAAATGGGCTGTTACCTGCAGACCTGGAATGTCATAATTTAGTTTGTTCTTACAAATTAATACGCAAATTGGTGGACAGTGAAGAAACTTATAACTATCTCAGCAATATTTTATGATAGATAGAAAAAGAAATGCCCTGGTCCAAAACTATTGAAAAACAAAATGTGCACAGGTGACAAAGAGCCTAAATCAAAGAAACAGCATCAAGACCACCAAGAAATGGTCAACAGAGGTGTCTCATAAGAAGTAAGAAGTTATTAGAAGCAAATGTGTTACTTTAGGCACTGTCTTAAACACAGTGAATGTGTTTAGAAGTAGGGACAACAGGATCCCAGGACTTTTCCTTTCCCACTTGCCAGAGGACTCAGCTGGTCTGCAAGTCAGTCAGGGCAGTGCACTAACTGGTATCAGGTGAGCTCAGACAAGAAGAAGGTGAAGTCAACCATTCAATTTGAACCCCAGCAGCTCTCGCTCAGTATCATGCATTGTCTACATCTAAGGTTGATATAAAGGATCTTTAAACTTTCTCAGCAGTTTGGAAATGCAGGTATCAAAGGCATGTTTCAGAGAGATCCAAAGCAACAGGTTTAGAAAAGAAACAAATAAACATACCTTGAAAAAAAAACCAAAACAGAATTAGATGAAGTTTTACAAAAGATTTTTCTTTTTTAAGATAACTGTTTTCTTTGGGGTTTTCTAATAACATAATAGCAAGTTTACATGGCTCTGCATGCCCCCCAGCTAACACTGATGCATCGTACCATTTCTTCCTCTTCAGCTAATCCTGTGTTTATCTGCCACAAATAAAAGCAGTCAGGATCTCTACCCTGTTTGGAGGGGTACATCTTTCATTACTTTGTTCTGTTCGATGCATTGCAAAAATAATAGCTACATGAGTATATGGTATGGCAAGTTAGTGTTGTGGATTTGCTGCCTAGCTGAGAGGATGCTCAGGACTGCCCATGGGTGCTAATAGGCAGAAACTGCTGGTTATGAAATCTAACACTTGTTTTACCTCGTAACAAAGAAACCCCAAAAAACCCCCCACAAAAAAACAAACTCCCCAAACCAATTCAAAATGAAAACAAACAAAAACAAATGCAAAAGATACCGATGCAAATTAGGAGGACCATTACACTAAACATTATGAACTGCTGAAAAGACAGGTTTGAAAAACAGAACTTGTAGCTCTGCGTCCCCCAAAAATTCAAAAGGCACTCTTAATGCCACCAAAAAGGAACAACTATTCAGCTTTTTCACATACCATGACACAGTTTCAGCTATTCAGAGATCTTTCCCAGGGTACTGCCCTAAGTTAACATGAACTGCAATTGACTTTTTTTCTTAAAAAAAATAGAATGCATTTTTCTCCCAGTGGGAGCCCTAACCCATTTCCCTACAGAATCCAAAGCCTCAGTCCTACAACTGGAGACAACAACACTGAGCTGACCAAACATCTAAATTAGTCTTAACCATCACCTGCTACCACAGCCAGCAGGAGCTGAACACCTAGATATGCTACTCAAGTCAGTTTTTTGCCATTCAGGACATACATACAGATTTCTTATGCATCTGGAAATTCTGGTTCCACCCCAAGGCATCTGAATGAGTCTTTTGCACATTCCAGCCATGTGTTTACATGGTCTAGTTCTCCATGATGTGAAGGGGAAAATGGCTTCTTGACTTCCAAACTTCTTTACCAGCATGTTGCTGGACACTAGAACACTGCCATTGTGCCTTTTCATTGCCCCCCATGCCCACACCTCAAGATGTACTTTTAAAGCACCAAATTTATGCCAGTTAAAAAGTGAGATGGTATTTCCCAAAGCATTCTACTTTCATCCTACAGATAAGTAAGCTTCAAGAAGGAGAAATGAGGCAACTTTTTGCAGCCAGTGTGTATTGAGGCAGGAATAGACTAGAGTAAAATCTCAGAGGACTCCTAGTCATCACTCCTCTGCTCTCATCTCTGACCACAATCTCCCTATATAAACAAAGGCTCTGGCCAGTGCAGTGTTTTCTGGCCTGCTGTAAAATGTTTTGCCACCCCTCTCACAGGATGCTTAAAAAAAGGGCAGCCTTACTCAGACTTTTCTCACAGTGTCAGGGTGTCTGTCAAGGAGACTGATGTCAAGAAGAACAGGGAGATGCAGACCAAGCTATATAAGCAATTAAAGGCTTAGTAATAATCTGGAACAATGAGCACATTATTATTGCTCCAGATTAATATTAGTCTAGATTGTAAATAAAATGCTTCTGTCAAATAATTATAAGTATTAACCTCATAAAAATGGCACCAATAGCAAAAGGAATACTCTGCTCCCAGAAAAAACAAACCTGGCTTGTTCTTAGTAAAGTTTGAACATTACTTTTGCCTCAGAAGAATTCAGTATTGCAGGATGAATGATAACACAATGGTAAAAGCACTCTATGAAGCAGGACATCAGTTGGGCCCAGACAGCAACAGAAAGTCTAGATCATGCAGGTGACAAAGTGTCACTGAGAAAGGCAAAATGAGATTTTTTTCCTGGGTGAGATACTTCAAAGCTGACCTCCTCTGAGTGGGATGGAAAAAGACTGGGGAGAGAAAGCTGAAAACTATCATCTCAATAGACAAAGAGCCAGCTCTTACACTAGAATAAATTGGTGCAACTCCTTTTCTATTAGAGTTCTCTAAGACAGATAAATATATATGGCATGAGCCAGGGGGTTTACTCCCAGTTAAAACTTCTGCACATGCAAGACCAATCCCACTCTCTGAAAGGGACACATTTCCAGAGTCACAACAGGCCCTTTCTTCACTCTTCTAATGACATCTCAGTCCAGGGCACTACATTTCTTTAAAATTTTGGGTAGGATTACGAAAAAAATCACAATTCTCATGAAATATGTGAAAAGTAGAAGTCTGGCTTCAATCCCATGGTGAAAATCAGAGGATCATTGAAATCTGGGCACTTCCAAAGAGCACTACGGGAAAAGGAGAAGTCCTCAGTCCACTCTTAGAGGATCAAACAGTGTTGAACTTACTGCTCAAACTCAGACTATTCTTGAATTTTGACTTTTTAGCAATAGCAAAACACAGATTTCAGGAGATAAGAAGGTTCTGACTTGGCTGTTCTTCAGCACTGTTTTACCGAGTGTGTGAGTGAGACAGAAAAACATACAGTCATTACACCAATTTTATCACCTGAAAAGAATTAATTACAGAGTGTTTGTAAGAGGGTCTCCAGATGAAAAAAATGCTCTAAACAAGGGCTGGGTTATTCTGGCAGGGTCTTCCAGAACACCAAGGCTTCTTTATGTGTGTCTGGATTGATTGAGAGCTTTTCAAAATGTTGATAGACTCAGTCCTGTACATGTTAACTAGTGCATTAACCACAGCCCTCAAGTTAGCAGGACTTCATAAGCATTCACTGCTTTGGGCCCCCTAAGTCAAACTCAGGGTGTGCTTACTAAGTTACCACTCACTAGAACATAGTGTTCCTCATGTAACTGTGGTGTTACACAACATAGGGCTAGAAAGTATGGCCACTTCTATTATTTGATACATTTGCTTTATATTTTTGTGACATTGTTTAACTAAAATCAACTACACACAGTATTTGGAGCACTGTCACATGTATTCGAGAGATAATGTCAATGGAATTGCATGTTGTCACAGGATAACAGCCTCCCACTGCTGCTGAAATGCCAAATTGAAGCCGAGGCATTTATGGAAAATAAACGTCAAGTCAAAGCCAAGATGTTTATTTTAAAAACAAGAGACATGGATCTTGTGGCAATGTTCCATCATGTCTCTATTTCTCTAATAAAAAATGTCCAGTGTGAATAGAGCCAAGTGACAATTTCTGGCTGGGGCAGCACAGAGAAGGTGAAGCCTGATCACTTCACATGAGGACTCACAAAGCTGTTTCTCATCTGCTTTCCTTTAGTTGAGGTTTTAGTCAACTGTCCAGGTAACAAACACAAAATGGTTTCTCAGATGCGTGCTATGTTTGCAAAGATATTTAGAATACAGCAGGAAAAAAACAGGACCACAGATGTGGTTTTAATTTGCTTTTACATGGTCTTTTGTCTCCATAGAAAGAATGACAATATGAAGCTCACTGAAATCAGTGGGAGACTTTCCAGGCATTTCAGCAGGGTTTGACTAAAGCCTTAAGAGAACAAACAGTTAATATTTTAAGAAGACATTATGTTAATAATGGTGATCCCTGGCTTTGATTCATGAGGGCATGACTGGACCAAGGCTGAACAAGGAAGACAAGATCCTTCTGGATCATAAGGGGCACCACAATCACCCCTTGTGCCTGACAGGCAACTGCTCTTCCTGGCTGCTGGCCCACAGGAGATTTCTTCTCTGTCCATGCCAGCCTCACAGCCACAGAGAAAATGTTCCTTCATTGCATTTCTCTGGTAAATCTTCCTTAAATCCAGCTGGTTACCAATAGCAAAGATGACCAAATTTATTTTTCTTTTCATGGAGAAAATTGAAAGTTACTTGTCAAGAGCCAAGTTGCTAAGATATGTTAAAAAAACCCCATGCTAAATCTAAAAGTAAAAGCTGGAAATGTCTGGATCTTAGACATTATGAAATCTGACCCACAACTGAGAATTAAGAGTTTTGCCAAATGTAACTGTAAGGTCCAAGTGATGAAAATCCACTGCTACTCCTGGCAACCCAATGAGTTTGATGTCCTAAAAGTTCTTCAGACATTAATATCAAATTTTCCTTTTCATCACATTACCACTCATTACATTTGCTTGTATTCATCTAAATTATTCCTCTCTGCTCATGACAATTTTTTCTTCCTCCAACTACATTAAGAGATTATGTCTTCAACTAGTGAAATTGCCTCTCCACTCTCCTCATCTGCTAATCCCACCATCTTTCATCTTTCTTCAAACATTCATCACCCTTCTGCCAACATCCTCTCCAACTAACCTCACGGGCAATGTAAGACATGGCACACAGAGCTCAGAGCAGCCCTGGAGATCCAGGCATGGCTTATAGCAGCAAGTCAGAGCTGGCAACAGCAAATCCACTGCCCCCACACTGACCTAGCTACACCTACAGAGAAGGAAGGGGTTTTTCCCAGTGTCCAAAACTATTCCCAGTCTTCTGCCCCACT
This sequence comes from Serilophus lunatus, assembly GCA_013399895.1. Taxonomy (NCBI): domain Eukaryota; kingdom Metazoa; phylum Chordata; class Aves; order Passeriformes; family Eurylaimidae; genus Serilophus; species Serilophus lunatus. The sequence goes on from VXBA01001255.1 coordinate 3,706,521, forward strand.
GACATTCCTCAGGACAGTGCTGTGAATGTAGGAACATACCCATTCAACAGGACATTCATCTTGCAATCTGTTTTGCATGGAGGGAGAGGCAAGAAGACAAGCAGGAACCTGTGCAAACCATCTCAAAGGACTGGGTTTAAAAATATACCAAAAATATAGCCAACTTCAATTCCTGAAATGTTGAAGCTTCACAGCTCATGCCAACCCTCGAATACAGTACGTGTTGATTCTCATTGGTTTTACTTGCCATCCTCTATGCAATATAAGACCAATCTCTCCTACAAACTACTGAGAGTTTGGGCCTTCTTTTTTTCTTTTTTTTTTAGTGTCCTCCAAAGGAAAAAATAAATTAGTTGTTCACTAAAAATTGTGATCTGGAGAGCAAGTAGAAACAAACCATTTCAGTGCTCTTCTCTTAAGCTAACATCCTTAAATAATGTGTAAACAAAGGGCAGTATTAAAATCATGTTAAAGAGCTGTCTGAAATGCAAAAAAACCCCCAGGAAATTTTCAGTTAAAGGAGAGTTGCAAAAGTTTATGCTCTAAAAGGGGTTAAGCCTGCAGTGAATATTTGGCAGCTCTGTGGTGCAAGGGCCAGAGGGATGTTCTGTACAGAAATTGTAAATTTGCTTATTTTTTCCTTTGGAGATGCATTGTTTCCTAAAGACATTCTGGCTCCAGCTCTGATCTGACATTCCAGATTGACACGTGTTAAACCAACAAAGATACTGAGAAGCAACACACAATTATGCATCTTCTGGTTTATTGCATACTTGCTAGTAATTTCCTTTTCCAAAATTTAAGCTTATATTCTCTTACAGAGGGAAGACATCTCTAGCTGGAGACCTAATAAGACAGTTTGATAGGTGAAGAGTTGGCATTTTATTAGTTTATGGTATTTATTAACTGTATAAAGATGCTACAGCAATAATGGATCTGGACAGATGACAAATGCATGATGCTCCAGGAATAGCAAGCAAAACAGCTACAGGGTCCCCAACACTGCTTCAGTGTCATCTGAAAAATATTTAAGTTTTTATCAGATTTTAATCTGGCTAATGAACTATATATATTCACAAAATTCATCCAACCTTCTCAGCTGAAAAGGATTTGGTGCAATGATGCACTGTGGGGCTCATATTTACTTTCAGTATTCCAGCTAGATGTAGAAAAGAAAAAAAAAATGTTTCTATCCCACAGCTCCACTAACTTGGTTTCAGATTTCTATTTTTTAAAATCAGGATTACAGATACCAGTCATAGGCACAATCCTTCTGCTTTTCATTTGGCATAAAGTGTCCCTCTGCCCTTGAAGATGTCACGCCTCCTGCCCTTCCCACCAAAGAGGGTCCTGCTTTGGTCTAGCAGATGACAAGCAGCAAAGCAAAGTCCATGGGAACAGGAGGGAATGGTTTGCCAAGCAGCAGGTCCATGCTGGTGTGTGGCCTTTAGTCAGGGTTAAATAAACACTGTGTAAAAAAATAAATATTTTTTTCCCAGGTTATGACCTTGTAAATCAAGCCTAAGCCTGGAAGGGATTTTTATGGCCCAGCTGGAACAGTTGAACAGTCTTAGCAGAATAAATATATAAAGAAAATAACTGTGCCTTCCAGTTGCTCCCAGAGTGCTGTAGGGAATGTTTGGTGCTGCTGTAAGACATGCTGATGATTAGAAAAGCAGGAGAGGGGACATCGCGCTCATTTACTCAGTGCCTGTTCCACATCGTTCTAGACGGTTTAAAATAGGAGTAGAATGCAGTTAAATGCACCTAAAAGCAATCTTACAGCTTCAGGGCCAAACGGAGGGCCAAGAAAGCAAATGGAAATCCAGCCCAACTAGTTCCAAGCAGCAGGTTTCACGGAAGTGGATGGGAGCTGGGCAGGGATTTGTTCAAAGTCTGTTATCTGGGCATTGCAGCCTTGGGATGTTTCACGTACTTTATTGCTCTTTCCTAAATTTGTAGTAACAGTACAAATACTTAGAGAAGTCCCCAGATTTAGTGTGGTTTGACCAGACTGCGTTAGAGCTGCTGTCTACATTTTTAAAAGTCCGGAGGGACCTGCTCAATCCGACAGAGGAAACTAGAAACAGGAGCTGGGACTTCCGTCTCCCAGCCCTGCAGTGGCTTGGTCCGGCAGGGCTGGATGAGATGATGAAAAAGAGGAGATGGTGGGGAGATGCAGGGGACAAGCCACAGCCGCAGTCCGTGCTCAAAGCTAGCGGCATCATCCCTTAAACCAGAAGGGTTTACATGGGAGCTCTGGGGTAGCCCAGGCTGAGGAAGGAGGCACTGGCGACAGGGGTCTTGCGAACGTGGGGCTTGTTCCTTTATGGGGACATCCCGTGGGAGGGGATGGCAATTACTTTTCAATGAAGAATGATGCTGACAGTGCTGGCATTTGGCATTCCAGGGGTAAAGAGCGGGAGCTTCTGCTCTGGCAGCTGGCAGGAACCTACCTCGCCAACATCCCCTGCCTGCTCCGCGGCTGCCGGGCACAGAGGTCCCTTTCCCCGGGACACCCGCACTGTCGTACGGAGATCTGTGCCCGACAGCGGCGGAGCGTAGCCAGAGCAAAGACGGGGGGCCAGGAAGGACACCGACAACGATGCCAGTAGGTCGCCGTCAGGGATAGGAGCGGGGATACGGGCAGGGATACGGGCAGGGATACGGGCAGCAAAACCGCCGGTGCGCGGCAGGGGCGGTCCATCTCCGCCCGCTCGCTGCCGATTGG
>VXBA01001255.1:3709331-3796449 GCA_013399895.1 Serilophus lunatus
GGTGCGGAGCGGCGGCCGGAGCGCCATGGGCGATGGGTGGCTGCCGCCGGACTGCGGCCCCCAGAACCGCTCCGCGGCCGGGGGGACGGCGGTGCCACCCGGGAGCAGGCAGCTGCCCGCCGCCGAGCTGCTGTCGCAGCAGTGGGCTGTGGGTATGAGCCTGCTGATGGCCCTGGTGGTGCTGCTCATCGTGGCCGGGAACGTGCTGGTGATCGCGGCCATCGGGAGGACGCAGCGGCTGCAGACCCTCACCAACCTGTTCATCACCTCGCTGGCCTGCGCCGACCTGGTGATGGGGTTGCTGGTGGTGCCCTTCGGGGCCACGCTGGTGGTGCGGGGCACCTGGCTCTGGGGATCCTTCCTCTGCGAGTGCTGGACCTCCCTGGATGTGCTCTGCGTGACGGCCAGCATCGAGACCCTGTGCGTCATCGCCATCGACCGCTACCTGGCCATCACCTCACCTTTCCGCTACCAGAGCCTCATGACCAAGGGTCGGGCCAAGGGCATCATCTGCACCGTCTGGGCCATCTCCGCCCTGGTCTCCTTCTTGCCCATCATGATGCATTGGTGGCGGGACGAGGACCCCCAGGCGCTGGAGTGCTACCAAGACCCAGGCTGCTGCGACTTCGTCACCAACAGGGCTTACGCCATCGCCTCGTCCATCATTTCTTTCTACATCCCCCTTCTCATCATGATCTTTGTGTACCTCCGGGTGTACAGAGAAGCCAAGGAGCAGATGAGGAAGATCGATAGGTGCGAGGGCCGGTTCTACGGCAGCCAGGAGCAGCCGCAGACGCCCCTTCCCGCTCACCCTCAGCACCAACCCATCCTCGGCAACGGCCGAGCCAGCAAGCGAAAGACCTCCCGCATCATGGCCATGAAGGAGCAGAAAGCCCTCAAGACTTTGGGCATCATCATGGGGGTGTTCACCCTCTGCTGGCTCCCCTTTTTCCTGGTGAACATCGTCAACGTCTTCAACAGGGACCTGGTGCCAGACTGGCTCTTCCTTTTCTTCAACTGGCTGGGATACGCCAACTCCGCGTTCAACCCCATCATCTACTGCCGCAGCCCCGACTTTCGGAAGGCCTTCAAGAGGCTGCTGTGCTGCCGCCGGAAAGCCGACCGGTGGCTGCACGGCGGCGGCGGGGAGCTGGCCCGGCTGCCCGGGGGCTTCATCAGCACCGTGGGCTCCCCCGAGCGCAGCCTGGGAGGGACCTGGTCCGACTGCAACGGGGGCGTGCGGGGCGGCAGCGAGTCCAGCCTGGAGGAGAGACATAGCAAAACCTCCGATTCGGAGTCCAAGGTATAGGGGGAGGGGGCGTGGGGGGCCGCGTCGGACCCGGGACAGGGGGGAAGGGTGGGCAGGGGGACGCGCAAGAGCAGAGAAATCCCCGGCAGCTGCCTGATGGTGATGCCATTGCCGAGCAAAGCGATCCCTACCTTCGCAGGGAGAGTGCGGGTGTTTACTTAGGAATGAAAGCAGGTGAACCGGTGTACGACATACCTCATCCGAAACTACAGCAAACAGGAAAGCCACTGACCGGAGGACAAAGGAAATAAACAGCCCGTCCCAGACACGGCCACCTTGTCTTTAGGAGACGCGCTGCCGGCGGGGGCTGTGGCAGCAGCGCCTGCGCTCGGGTGACTGTCCCAGGACCGTGCTGGTGGTTGAGCCCGAGCGCGGAGTGGCCTTTGGCGACCGAGTTCTGCTGCAGTTGCGGTCCCGACCACCCCCGCCTCGCCTCGGGGTTCATCCCCTCACCCAGAGCGCCGGGGTTTGGGGAGGCGCAGGGTCGGTGCTGCAGGTGCTCCGGGCAGAGAGTGCGGCTGGCGAGACGGAGACCTGGAGGGGAGATGAGTTTTAAGCTCAGAGTGGCCGTGCTCTCCCCTCTCCGCAGAGTAGCGACAGAGAAAATTGGGTAATGAGGAGCACTAGTGTATTTCGAAAGGGGGTAAAACAACCCAACCCACACTCTTGTGCTTATTCCCTCTGCATCAGCAAGCAGTGAGTTACTGTGCTTATCTCCTTCGGCCAGACAATAGCAGTCAGGCTGAGAAACTTCTACCTCAAACTGTGCATATTGTACAGGGGAATGAACGGACCATGTTTATATTAAACAGCATATTTACATACCACTAATAGGATTTTACGAAAAAAGGGGAGGGAGGGTGAGGAGCCTTCTGCAGCTTGTTCGTTGTAATTACAGATGAACGGGGAGGGGGGGGGAGAATCCTGGCAACAAATATTTACTGCACATTTTTAAAAAATGGCGACAAAGCCGGTTTTTGCACAGTGTTATGAGTTGTAAAGTTATTTGAAGATGTTACTCGCACACACATGCAAATTGAAAAGGAAGCAGAGGTTTGAGTAACACCGACCCTGAACCTGATTTCTGGTTTTGTCTGATCTATTATAGTTTTACTGAGAGAGTGACTTTTTTAATATTATTTTTGAAGGTACTGTAAATATATCCATATTATAAATTAAAATATCCTAAGAGACTTTATTATTTTTATTTTTATTTCCAAATGCCCACGTGAATCTGCTGTTATTTTAGCACTTGTGTGTCATTTCCATTTTCCTCTCTGTGTGTGTTTTATAACATATTTATACTCTGGTGCAATTTACTACTGTGTAAGTAATTGGTCTATGTGCAATAAATACCATTGCAGCACAAGTAAATGTGTCTCTATAGGTTTTGAAACAATACCTGCTTATAATGGGAAGAACAGCATTTGTTTTCCTTCAAAGATGGCTCAGATTACCAATACAACTCTATCTAATGGCTTTTCCTGACACAGCGTTGTAAAAAACCTGTTTGAAACCCAGTAAGGTTGTGTTCCTGTTGCACCAAGGTCCAGTGACTTCCCATAAAATTAGTGGCTAAAGACAAGGTGTTTCCACTCTGATAATGAATACACCCATATTCTCAACTATTCCTTTCCGGAATATATTCTTCTTTTTTTTCTTTTTTTTTTTTTTGTTAGGAATACTTGCCTGGGAATCTGGAGATCAGAGTATTTAAGATGACAGAGGATGTTTAATTTGAAAGTTAAAAAATGGTCTTGAGTAGAAAGAAATCTCCGTATGCGTTACATACCACCCCACAAGTAAATCCTTGTGCCGACAGTGGGCCTGATCCTGCCCAAGCCATGTGGATGGTGTGTGTCCTGTGGGATGGGTCCTGGTGCTGGGCATGGAAGTTCAGGGGAGACCCTGGCATGACTACCAGAGAAGGGTCGTGCCCTGTGAAGGGAGCTGGTCAAAGTAGTCCACACTTTGCTTCCTTCTTACTGTAAAAAAAGAGTTGCTCTCTGAGGGAATGGAAAAAGCTTGACTAGAGCAGGATCAGACTCTGGGACAGACTTAAACAGTGATGAAACCTCTTCTGTGTCACTGGGTGAAATAAAAGAATCTGTTTTGTAGATGACAGTGCTAATGGTCACGTGCAGCGTGCTGCTGGCAGCCACATTCTCCTTGGGGGCCAGATCGTGGTAACTGAACGTTGTGTTTTGACTGATCCAAGTAAGGATGTACACTGAAGAGAAGTGCTGCAAATTTGTGTCCCTGGTTCAACAGATTATCTTCCTTTATTGCTTTATGAAGGTATGCTGTATCCTTGTGGTTTCATAAAGTTTTTCATTACTGAAATGAATACATAGCAGATAGAGCAACAAAAAGGCAGAGCAGAATAAAAGTGAAACCATTTTTAGGTTTATTAAAGTCAGAAGTACAGTTTAATTAAAAATCACCTCCCAGGAAGAGCACTTCACAAAGTGAGTTCTTTAGAGTGGTGGCTCATGGTTTGTTTTGGAAACCATTTGTTCATTCTTTTTGTTTTCAAAGTTAAGGAATTTGTCCTTTGGAATTTTCAATGTTGTACTTTTTGGGGAAAAAAATTACTATTTTTGTGCAAAGACAAAATAAAGGGACCAGGAAAGTAAATAATACTTCACTATTGATGATACTGTGGTTTGACATGAGTAGCAGTTAATGGTGTCTCCCTTGATAATAGTGGAATGGGCTCCTTAAAATGCTGAGGGGACATCAGATCAGGAGCTAAGTGAAGTGGGCTCTGCCACCAAATGATTTTTTTTTTTAATCTGCTTTTATCTGTGATTACAGCAAACACAACAGGACCAAAAGGGTGCACTGGATGGCAGTGTCTGACACCAGCGACTGTGGGGAGATGTTGGCTGTGCATGTTGGAGTCAGGACAGGATGAGGAGGCAGCTGCCTTCCTTGTGTCCACTGGGGATCACAGCAAGCCAGAGCAGGACAGGATCCAGCCCCAGCACCCAACTGGGAACTGACACGGCTGTCAAGCCCTCATCCTTAGCAGGGTGCTGGATCCTGGGGAAACACAGTGTCTACTGCATGGAGCAGGGCAATCTAATGGACTTGACTCTTCATCTCATAAACCAATTCATATACTTAATTTTACCCATCCAAATGCTCATGTGCTTAGACTTTAAAAAGTGGTGAAAATTTTGCCTCAAAATTTTTATTTGAAGTAGGTGAGAAATTTATGGCCAGAGCTTGATTGGCTGCTTCTGCCAAATTTCTGTGCTGGGTGATGCTTGCCCTGGACAAGTGTAATGGCATTGAGGTAGGATGAGCGTAGCTCATTGGCTGTGGAAGGGCCAGCTGTGTCAGCAATGTGTCAGCAAAGCAGTTAGGATTTGTCTGCTGTTGAGTTTTTGCCACTTGAGGACCTGTTGGAAGAGTCTGGAGGCTGACACATTGAGTCCCTTCATAGACAGCTAAGGACATCCATTTGGCAGCCTGGATGGTGGATGCCAGTCCATGTTACACAGTGTGAAAAACACAGTGGCACAGTAATGGTGCAGACAGAGCAGGACATATGGCACACACGTGTGCGAGGAAGGGGAGGCTGCTGGCGAGCAGTCTGCCATGGATCACGCTCAGAACAGGCTGTTCCCTGCAGAGAAGGATACTCTGAAAAGTGTTGTGGGGCAGCTGAAATACTCCGGAGGCAATGAGTCAAACACTCACGATGAATATTTTTTTCTGACAAAAACCAGACATGGATTAGCAATTGGAGCTGCAAGTCAGAAAGTATAGGTGGTAGGCATGCGGCTGCACACGTACGTGGGTAGCAAAGTAACAGCAAAGAGTCACAGGCCTGTAGGGAAGGGAGACACAGGTAAACCAGAAATCCACTCAGAGAAAACGTCCTGCAGCTGCCAGGACCAAAATTATTTGGCGAGGATGCCTGAGACTTCCACATGGAAGGCACCTGATTCTCAAAGGCGCCGGCCTCACTCTAAGCAGTGTTTGCCCAGCACTCCTGTGAGAAGGCTGCTTCTTTCCACATGTTTAAATGGGTATATATTGGGTCAAAACCCTGGACTCAGTTTTCCGTGTGCTCAGGGAAATTGAAGCTGTTTCAGATATGCAGCAGCCTATCAAAGGGCCTGCAGAAGGACTCCCCACTGCAGAGGGCTGCACAGAAACCCTCCTGCAAATTCAGTGCGCTTGGAGACTGTAACCCTCGGCATCCACTAGCTGTAGCTCCAATCAGCATAAAACTATGTGCAAAAAAATTGGCTCATGAGCTGAAATGTGCCCATAGCAGACGGAGCGTTTGACAGCATCAGCTGGTGTTTGTGATGCAGCACGCACTGGTTCTTCTGCAAATACTGCTTTCCCTCTTGGATATCCACATGTTTTCAACTATAAAGACAACTTCTTTATCAGCTTTTTTTTAACTCTAAACCCTATCTGAGGTTGAGGTTTTACTAATAACTTTTAAATGGCTATTTTGCAAACCTTCCTTGTGCTGCACACTTTCCTAATTTATTGTAATTTCCCGTCTGGTGGAGTGCACTTATTTCCTTTATGTAATATATCAGCTGCAGGACTGGAAATTGGGCAGCTATGAGCTGAAAGAACAGACTTTCTTGAGGCCAAATGCGGTCAGGCATCATTGCCACTGGGAGCAGAATTTGACCTGATAATCTAATCTCATACGAGAGACTATCTCCAGAAAAGTATTGTTACCAACAGTAAATGACCTCTGCTAATGAAGCTGGAGCAATTAGTCCTATTTAAAGCTGTCAAGAAAATGTTAACTGCTAAACAACTGTTAACATTGGGTAGCTCAAATAATGAGCATTTTGTTTGCAGTGTGTGTTAGGTGATGTGTTGGGAAATAATTACCCTTTGACTAGCAGCCAGCTTTGTACTAATCAGAAAGGAGAAGTCATGTTCTGTTTGAAGGATTAAACCTAAAAATAGTTCTGTTACCACCACATCAACAAGTGAAATGAAGCAAATTCACGGAGATGTACACACCTTCTTAACGCTGCACTTTTTGTCCTAAAAACTCATTGTCCACCTGGAACTTTCTGTTTGATCGTGTCAAAAGCACTAATGTGATCTCCTGCAATAGCACTAAGCACACTCCCCCCAAAGAGCATTACCCTATGCACCACTGACTTGCTTTCAAAGCCTGCCAAATTCCCAAACGTCCCAGGAGGAAGTAAGGATACTTTATATAAACAATCAAGTATAATGTAAGATCAACAATATTTCTGGTAATCGTCTTGCAGAAGAAATCAATATGCTTTTTCTTTGAGATGTTTGTATGCCCGACTATCTGCGAGAAGCAGACCCGTGGTAACAGCAGGTGATTTATTCCTGCAATTCAGTAACTTCAGGCTGTCCAAATTCTGCTGGAAAAAGCGACTAAGATGGGAAAGGGATAAAAAAGGTGACGCTGATAAGCAAACCCAGTGTTGTCGTTTCAAGAAGAAAAACTGGTGTATCTTTGACCATACTAAAGGTGTTGCCTTTTACTGATAAAGTGTAATTGGTTTGGATAAAGATGCTCTAGGCAGAAGCACTGCAGAAACACAGGTTAAGAAGTGTGAGAGGTAAGACACTTTTCTTACAGGACCATGCCACCAAGGGTCTGGCTGCTGAAACATGCCAGAAACATTCTTAAAACTTTTCCTTATTCTCTCTGGGTAACAGCAGCAGACTAAAGCACGCCTAAGCAGCTTCTCCATGGGTCTAAATCCACGCAGGATTCTGGCCAGCCATGGCTCCCAGGACATGTGCATCCCCTTCAGCATCTCCCCCTCCACTCCAAGTGGTTCCAGCTTATACTGAGTTTCATTGGATCTGGAGCCATCCCCCAGCCTGGAGCCATCATTCTCTCATGTGGTGCCAAACAGGGGGTAGCAGTGCTGTGAGGGGGACACACAGGTGCTGAAGGCTACAGGGTGTGCCCATGCTGCCACGGCCATGCTGGGCATGCTGGTGCAGGCTGCTGCCAACCCTGCCACTGCCCTGAGTCATCACTCTGCCCTGCAAACACCAGTGAGAGAATCGGGCCTGTCATGCTGGAAATGGAAGAGTGTTTGGGTTTGTTATGTAAACTGGTGATTAGCTTCCTGGTTCACCAAAACTGGCAGCTTGGCATGAACATTTTCTTCACAAATCACCATTTTTCTTGCATGCTCCACTCAGCTTCTTGTTGTTTGTTTTTTTCTTGCTCAGCCTTAGCACCCAGCAGCACAAGTTTTTTGGCTGTACCCTGGCAGCAGTCTGCATCCAGATGTGAATGGTCCAGATACCAGGCAATGTCTGGGTTTGGTCATACCTCATTCCTTCCAGGATTGATCCTCAGAGTTATTAATACTGGCTGTACCAAAGTGCAAAATTCCCAGACAAATAGAAAATGAGTCCTGACCTCCAGGTTCACAAGCTATAGGAGAAAACAGAAGCTTACCCTGACTTGTGCCATTGCCATGATTAACAGAGCATCTCAGATGTAATGGTGTGCATTTCCCTTCTGATCCTGTGTAATGCACTGAATCCTGTTGTCCTTAATGAGATTAAATGAGGATTTTCCACTAGTTCAGTGCTTTAGTCATTAGCCACAGTTGTGCATCTCTAGGCAGTGATGTACCTTGGCAAGCCTGTGTCTCTCTCAAAGGCAGGATATTTAGCTTCTTCCTAGCAAAATTATTTGAATAATTGGTATTAAGCTCATTGGCACGGTACTTTGAAAGGCAGATCTAAGTGTATATACCAGCAAGGCAAACAGAGACACTAAAGAGCTCGAAATCTCAGCAGCTGCTAGGTGTATAAAAATTTCAGCTACCAACAAGTCATTTTGCAGGACCAGGACTGCAGCCCCCTCAAAGGCTGTCAGCTGCCCACCCTCAGAGGGAGACTGCAGAGTTCCCTGCCACTGTAAGGAACAATTGCAGGGACAGCGCAATAGCTCATGACAAAAGATTTGCCAGGTCGTAAAATTTAAACAGTGCTTTGTGGCCAAAATTTAAAGATCTCTTGTTAAAAAGAAGTAATTGATACAAGCCCCTGGCAGGATTTCCTAGTGGGGAAGAGAAGACAGTTTCAGAGTTAAAGTTTCCATGTGTAGATGAGGAGCCCCACACTGACTGGTCCAGTGAGGGTTATAGATGCCACTCCTCACCCTGTGAAAGCTATGGTGATGGACGGGTGCCACCCCAAGGACAGCTCCTAGTGCCCCAAATCACCTCTGCTCCCTTTTGGGGGTACAATGTGTGCCTCTCTCACCTGCCCAAGCATCACAGGGGACCCCAGACGTATCCTGAGACACAAAGGTGAGTGCCAGCCTGCTTCCCCACCGGGGCTGGCTGCCCCACCGTTGTGCTGTGGAGGGAGCAGCTCTTCCTCTTGGACTGGAGCAGGTAAACTGGGAGACGTCCCACAAAGCTCCCATTGTTTCACAGCTCGCCCGCTCGGAGACTTCAGCAAGAGGTATTTTGTTTGTCTGTTCTTCCCCTAAATACTCACTTGAGAGCCGTCAAATAAAATCTCCATTAGCTCACTTACGACACAAGGGCAGTGTGGGATGCTTTCCTGGCAGGCAGCTGTCCTCGCTCTGATACGGCGGCGGGGGCGAAGGGAAGGCAAGAGGGAAGATGAGAGACTTGTCGGTGACACACTCCCCCAACTGAAACATCGCTGGTACCCTGGCAGGTTCCCTTCGCCAGACTAGGACAGCCACAACACCGGTGCATCCAGGCTGGATCTGACACAGGGGCACACACAGCTTGTGTCAAATACTCGGGCTTTAATATGCAGCACAAGGCAGCTGCTGCTGCAGCAATTGCCAGTAACAACAGGTGTTGCAGCAGTGCTCTAAACCACCTTGAGAGCAGCCACGGGAGAGGTTTTGTTCCTATTTCACTGCCAGGTGGTTACCAGCTAGCTGTCAGCAGGGTAGATGCATGTCTGTGGTTTTCAGCATTGGCCCACTAAAGCAAGGGACTGTGCTTGCACTCTCCAATTCCCAGCCCTCAGCTCCCATTGCATGTCTTGCTGTCCAGCCTGGCTCTGCTGCAACAGGCTTCTCTGGCTGAAAACCAGCCCTTTCAGACAAGGTTTGTTTCAGCTGACCCACACAGATTGCATGAAGGGAGTAACAAACAGCATGAGGGGCATGGGAACATGCGGAGTGATAAGGCAGAGATCATCTGTTTTGGTAGCAGCCCTGATTTGGATCCATCACTGTGACTACAAATCTTGTGTCTGCCAGTAATGCTCCAGAAGCTGAGACTCAAACCAGCCCCCTCTGGGCCATCATTTTGCTTGACCTGTGTTGGAAAAGGAGGACTCACCACACAAACCTTCCCTCCCTTCAGAGGCTGCTCTGAATATTCTATTCAGAAGCTTAATGGCTCAGTCATTAAGCTTCTCATTGCATGTGAAAAATTAAAATAAATTTAATTTTGTACAAATATGCATGCAATAGAAGAAAAACACGATTTAAGTCTGATTATCTTTGAGACACAGTGAAGAGCATGGTACAAACTCCTCAACTTTCAACAGAGACTGGGGCCAGGGGAGCTGAAAGGGCAACTCGGGTGACAGCACTTAACTGTCCCCAACTGCCAGAGGGTGATATGGCCACAAGCCATGGGCAGTAGAAAAATAATTCCCCAGGAACAGCAGTTCTGTTTTTCTCGAGTGTATATATGGATCCCAACACTGATGGTCACCACTGAGCTGTTAGGGGCTTATGAACAATCCCCATCATGTGTGTCTTCTGGTGGATGGTTTAACTGCTTTTATTCCTGCGCACTTCACTTACGTGGGAGCAAGGAATGTGGTGATAAAAAGGCTGGAATGATTTCAGTGCTGGATAGTTTCCATTAATATATTTCTCATTATATAACACTGCCATCACAGTACAAAATACACTAAGGTGCCTTTTAGGAAGGTGCAACTTTTCTACGTAGCCATAATTAAGCAAGTGGGGTTGTAGAGCAGGCTGGGCTTTGATCAGATACTTTTTAATTGCACCAGATGTGTTTGGACTGTTGCATGGTATGAACTTCTTTGCCTTTACATTACAAGGCACCTCATAAATTAAATGGTTGATGTTGTCAAATGCATGCCATTAGCACTCCGGGCAGATAATCCTTCCCGTGGCCTCATCGGAGTCTATCACAGGGCCTGTCTCCAGATAACGGCCTGGAAGAAGAACAATGGTGCTCCCAGCTCCCAGGGGCCTCCACTCTTCGGTTCTGTGCTTCAGAAGAGAAGAATTTTCATTATCTTCATGGCTCAAGCTCCCTTTGAAATGCAGTTATTTTTTACTCATACACTCCAAGTATTTTTCACATGATATCAGTAAGAAACTTGAAACCCCCTTTGAGAAGAGAAAGATTTCCTGCAGCCCTTCTACTAAAGAAAATGGATAGATCAAGTAGTAAAGTTCAATGACTTACTTAGCATTAAATAAGAAAGAGAATAATGAATTGGATTTTGTGTGCCTGTTTTTCCTCTGCAGGGAACAGTCAGGCTAATGGATTTTCATTGCCTTGTGCTTCTGTTCATCAATCTAGGTGAGTTCAAAACACCACTGCCTTTTTGTGTTCTCCTTTCCCTGCTCACTTGTCACAACTTCCAAGTATTTGGAGCTTAGCAAACACATTGGTTTGCTTCCATCAACGCCACCCTGACTGGTGAGGAAAACACACAGGGTTAACCCCCTGCACCCAACAATGACTGCTGGCCTGCATCGTGGACATCTGTATTTTATGCCCAGTAGCATCAAGTAGGCAGTTCCTTACCTAGGGTGGACGCTAGTTTCCTACTATTGTAAGTTCAGGCTTTAACATCCTTCAAAAGAGATGTTATTTCGCCGCTGGGCTCACCAAAAACTGTTTGGGTCTCCAAACCCCACTTTGTTTTACAGTCTTTGCCAAACATGCTGTAGGGCTTTTATTGGGGAAGGAAGGGAGGCAACGTAGGAGGAAACCATTACAAAGCCATTTAACATAAACAACTTTCTCCTGTAAACTAAAAACATGGCTTGGCAAGGAAGGGGTTAAAGCAAGGGGATGGATGGTTCAGGGGAATCATTAGGGCAAAGCTATAAATAGCAAATTGGGAAGCTCAGGGAGAGACAAAAGGAAGGGACGAGCTAAGTGGCGTGGACTCTTCGGCTTGCTAGAAGCCCTCTGCTGCTCTGCCCTTGGGATTTGGACCTGGGTCCTACCTAAGGCATGGCAAAGCAGGGGGATGCTCAGACAGAAATCCTGCATAACTGTTCAGGAACCATATTTGTTCAAAGGTGAACCTGAAAGGTTTCTACAGAGCCAGAAATTGCTACTTCTCCTTCCTGCCTCCAACCTTTGCTGGGTCTGCCAGTCCCTGCCCAGAGCTGGGGAGCTGCTCTCTGCCCACTTGGAGCAGGATTTCCGTTTTCCTACCAGTCTTGGTGCCTCAGGCTTTCTGGTCTGTTTTTTGTCTGAATGGGAAATGCATGATGAGAAACTGTTTAAACAACTTGTGGTACACAACTTGTGGTACAAGGAAACTTGCTGGAGTAAAGTACAACGCTCTCATTTATTACCAAGGAAATGATGCACCCTCCAAAAGCACTCCACTCAAGCACTGCAATTTAAAGTTGGAAGATAATTGCAGCCCTCATCTGGGTCCAAGTGTGATGCACACAGAGGGCAGGAGTCTGCCAAGATCATCAATGCTGCTGTTTGGCCTTGCCACCAGCAGCCATTCATCAGCAGGTTATTGCAGATCCTTGCACACAATGAGATGTTTGATGTGGGTATAATTCTGCCAGTCAAGAGACACCAGGCAATGTTATAGAAACTCTGTGCCAACTGATATGTTAAGATGCACACAAATGTTAGAGAGGGTGTTTCCTTCACAGAGTTTTAAACAAGCCACAGCAGCTATGTGGGGCAAGATGACAAAGAACAAAGCAAAGGATCACCTCCCCCGCACCTCAAGCTGTGAGTAAGGTTGGTACCTAGACACAGTTGAATGCCTGAGGATCAAGGAAGCTCTGGCTGTTAGAGCCATCCTGACTGTTGCTTTGTTTGCGTGGGTAATTCTGGTCAGCCTGGTGCTGGTGAAGGAAAACCCAAGAACCACAAAAGCCACAGAGGAATTTTCTTGTTCTATTTCCTGCCCTGCACATAAAGGGCTTCAGATCAGATACATTTCTGAAGCTTATCTGTGTGAGTATTTGGCTGCTTATCCAAGCAGAACAAAAACCTTCAAATCTTCTGAGGTCTATCCATCAAGAGCCTTATCTCTCCATGTCACTGTTTAGCTCCTGGCTGCTGCTGCTGGGAGCTTCCCACCACCCGGGGGCTCTGACCACCAGCTTCCCATCTCCCCTCTCCAGACAGCTCCACAGCATTATCCACAGTCACTTCCTTGACTCCTTTTCACTTCAGTGATGACCTCTGCATTGCCTGCAGGAATAGCAGGCCTGGGCTTCTGCATGGTCCACAGCCCTGATGGACTGCATTGATGCTGCTGTATCCCAGCCCATCATCTCCATCCCCCACATACATACATAGTCTGGGCTATGTCCAGAGCCACAACTAGAGCAGAGCACACTGACTGTCTGCTTGGCCCCAAGAAAGGAGAACATTAGTCTTTTTTATGGGATATTAATGAAGCTTGAATTAAGGAATGCAGTCTTCTCTATCTGAGATTCAAAGATGGAAATATCCAAGGACAATATTTCTGATCCCCTCCTGCCTGACAGCCACTGGTTCCCACTGGCAAAGGTATCCTCACTGCTGCTGCTGGGCTTCTAAAGATCACAGGTAGCATTCCTAAAATCCCAGGTAGGCTCTACCCCTTGATAGCTGAGCATGGTACCCAAGCCACTGGGAAGCACCAGGAGCATGGCAAAAACATGGATGGGGCACCAGTATCATTGGCCCTTCAGAGCTTCCCAGCCGGGTAAAAGAGCTATATAGTTAATGTCCAGTTTATACCATCTGTTACTCCACCCTGTCAGAAAGTCTCTTCTCATTGCACTTGGTATCAGGGTCACAGGACATTTCTTGCTTTGAAGCTGAGCTGGCACAAGAAGTTGTCTGCAGTCCTGCCTGCCTGTCAAAGCCACGGCCAAAAACAACAGCATGGAGCCAACCACCACCTACAGTAACTGATTTAAAATGGGGTCCTGGCTGGCTCAGGTCTTGAGAACAGCTTCTACATAGGTCAGAGGTTGATACCGTGTGCACCACAGTGGGGTTCAGAGATCTCTGCTGCTTGGTACCACTTGGTCTCAGCCCAGATCTAGACAACCTTTGGCGTTGGGGTGGCTTTTTCCAGTGAGCCCATTTTCCTATGGTCCTTTTCACTGGAGACTCTGACGTGTGGACTGTTTTTGCTCTTCTCCCTGTGGTTTTTAATTTTTTTCTCTGTTTTGATAGTCAGAGGGGTAAAGCTAATTCCCACTTCATATGTAAAAATGAATTTGACTCAGTAAGAAGGGGACCATTGTACTTTTTATACTGTGGTGTCTGATAAGCTATTTATAAATATCATATCACTTCTGGATCATCATCAGAATTTAAAATAAAGTTTTAATTTAACCTTAATTTTCTGGTGTTGACAGATATGATAAAAACATTTTTGTTCCAATAAAACCTAATTTCAGCAATGTTTTATAAAATCATTAGAAGCTAAGGATTATTTCCCTGATTTTTTTGCTTTGTTTGTCTCCATGTTCCAGTGTTTAGTTTAATGTTACATTCCATTATAGAAAAAAATCTGTGCCTACAGTAATTCATTTTCCAAGGTCTCTGCTTAAGGGATGGAAAGATGTTCTTGAGAAGACTGATGGAGAGAGGCGTCAGCTCATGTCATGGAGGGGCAGTTGCAGCACCTCTGCACCATTAAGGGATACTGTGCCTTCCTTGCAGCTCCACGGGGGAGCACAGGGAGATACCCTGCCTTGAAGGGATGCAGGGCACTTGATCTGATGCTGCCAGCAGGATCTGCTGCTGGCACAGCCCAAGCTCCCTGGCCTGTGTGACACTCCTGCAGTGCAGTGACAGTGGCACGGTGGCATTGCTTCAGGGAATCACGCCAGAGGGTCCTGTCCCTGGGAGCCTTTGACAATCACGCTTCCCCACTTAAAGTTCTCCCCTAGGCAGGAAGGTGGTGGCCACCTCCTCCCCTGCAGAGCAAAGGCTCCTTTTCAGGCTTTGAGACCAGTGTCAGAGCCAGCCCTCAGGGCACTGCTGCAAGGTCCATTTTGCAACTTCTTGTCTATTGATATTTCAGTACATCCCGCAAGCCAGCCAAGAGGGCACAGTGGGACAGCTTTCATGTCTGGACGGTGAGTTTAAACAGAAGTCCTCCATCTACAGAAAGGTTGCGTTCCTGTTGCTTGAACTAACCATCCATTGATGAGCTGACTCCCTCCAAAATTTTTCTGGGCTTTCTCCCATTTTCCTGTTTTCTCATGTGAACAGCTTTGAGGAAGATCTCTTTTTTTGCAAACATTTTCATGCTGCAGTAAAATAGCTCTTACATCAGTTACCATTATATTGTAGATGTAAATGCAGCACAACAGAGCCCTACCACGTTGTGAGGTGAGTGGGTCAGATCCCATGTTTGAACAACAAAAGCACAAGGAATGTTGAGAAGGAAAAGCAGCTTGTTTTAAAGTGCTTTAAAGCTGCTGTCTGTCTTCTGAGCCCTGCAGTTTACAGCCCATACTTCTCACACCGCCTCCCCATTAGGCAAACAAGAGATGCTATTTGGAGAAAAAGTCTGTATGCTGCAGACATGCAACCACTGATACCTGTATCCACATAGACTGGCCTTCATCTGTGAGGAGCTTCCAGAAAATACCCAAGAAACGGGAACCCAGAAGGAGAGAGAGACCTTCTGGTGGGCTGCCATGTCACTCAGGCTGCTTTCATTATGATACCCAGAGGACATCATCAGTGCGGCCAGCTACGATAATCCTTTCAGTGGGAACAGGTGCTGGAGGATTATCCTGCTGTTTTCCTTGGTTATGGTTCTCTTCAGTCACTAAGACTGAGCAAACAGGATTATCACAGCAGCAGTTCAGGAGGTGAAGTTACTGGTGATGTGTGCCTGTGGCTCTGTGGACATTTGTTTCCAAGGCAGGCCCTGGCTTTGCTGAGCAGCCTGCCCTGGTGAGGTCAGTGGGAGAGCAGGGGAGCCAGTGGCACTGAGGGGCTTTGCTGGGCACTCCTGCAGTCCTCACTCAGATCTGCACCATGCCCCTCAGGGATGAGGGCTGAATCCCAGGTGCAAAGTCCGTGCTCTCTACGGCTCTCCCAGGAAGTTGCCTTCCTCAGACCCCAACTGCAGGTGGGATGGAGACTGCCCAACCATGCACTGTCCCAGAACCTGAGCTGGGCAAAGGCACTGGTAGAGGAGCTGCAGGAGTGGCAGCTCTGGCTGGATTGCCAGATCTTCTCTGGCCAGGAAGGTTTGAGGCCCTGCAGACACCCTGGGGATTCACCGTGAACCAGCCTGGTCCTGACTCTGTGCAACTTCAGAGCAAGTGTGTCCCAGTGTAAGTGCGAGCTCATGCCTCCAGCAGACTTTAGTGTATCATCAGGTTTTGTTTTAAATCCCTGAAGTGCTGCAATCATCCGTTCCTTCCCAGCCCTCCTCGACTGCTCTGAGAGACCAGCCTGTGCCCTGGTGACTCTTCTTGCTGTGCAAAGCCAGTGCCTCTCTGTTCCTGCTTAACCACCTTTGCTTTGCTGATAACAACCCCTAAGCACCCCCCACTCCACCCCCCTCTGCCTGATTCCCTTCTCCACCAGCAAAGGATGGCATGTGAGGTTCTTGGCATCAGCCTTTACACAGCCTTAGTGCACAGACACCTGCCCCCCATTACTGGTTTGCTTCTTTACTTCCCTGACACCTAATGTCAGTAACAGCAAAGCAATTGATTTTGGCTTCATGGTTTTGTGGCAATTTCTACCCAAAGCTGTTTTAAATAACAAAAATACAAAATAAACAAACATATGTGTACAGCATATATACCAAACTGCAGGAATAGCAACTAGGGACGTGCAGCTCAGGACGAGTTGTTAAAGCTCCAGCTTGTAGCCCTGCTGATAAGGCAATTTCCAAGAAGTTGCCCAGCCCTTAAATTCTAGAAGCTCTCTCTTCCCAGGTCAACAACTTTTTATGGACTGAATCCTAGTGTCACTCTATGAGCAAACATGGGCCAGATAGGACCTTCTGCAAATGGTACAAAAAAAGAGGAGTACCTGTGTTGCTAAGAAGGTGTCCAAAAACTTTCTGGCATAGGAAACTAAAAAATACAATGAAAAGCACATTTGGTATTTCTGGTAGTTTGGAAAAGCACAAGAAAATGTGCTGAATCTTCATTCTTCTTTCTCTTCCTTGCCTGAGAAGGGATCAAGGTGGCCTTAGCTGAGCTGCTGCTCTCCCTGTCTCACTGTTTGGGCTCCCTCCAAAGTCTCCGCTATTCCTGGGGAGCGCTCCACCAGCCCCAGAAGCAGGGCTCTGCTCTCAGGCTGCTCCAGCACCAGCTCCCCTGCAGCTCTACTCCCTGTTTTTGACCATCTTTAACTTCAGACATGAAAAAAGGCTCTTTAGAGAGCAGATTTTCCACAGCATCCCGCAGCTCCATTAGCGAAAATATTCAGTGTGGCTCTAGTGAGATCACAGGCAGGGCTGATTAGATCCAGTTGTTTGGCTCCCTCATTTCACGGGGATTTTTTAAAATATCTTGTGCAGGTGAAGGAGTTGCCACAACAGAGCATGCACCGTGTTAGAGTCTGTCCAGCTTGTGTGTAAACACCACTAGTCCCTTTTTCAAACTCTTAGGAGCTGTTTCATAAACACGAAATACTTCATTAATTCCCAAATCACGTGCGGTTTCCTCAGCAGGGCCGGTGGTGGAGGACACGCTGCAACCCCAGGTCCCTGCCAGAGCTGGCAGCAGAGCCAGGCAGAGGCTACCACCTGCTGGGCCCTCCTCGGTGACTCCTGCTCTGGAGAGGTGGCACAAACACCTCTGGCCAGCCCTTCTTCACTAACATCTTGAGATGTAAACCATGTAAATGGTGACGACGCTCAGTCGGTAGCTTTGGGCACCTTATCTGTTACTTGTTTGTTTTGTGTCTTCCAGAGTGAAGATGTTTCTCTTCCTTAGTGGCCTTGAAGAACAGGGTCAGCTCTTCAAGCTGAGGCAAATTGCCAGAATTTTGGTGAATTGGGGAACCTGTCATTTCCCCATCAAAACTTGCTCCTACTAAAAAAAGGAAATTACTCTTCCAGCAGTCCTTGGGAAGGGGAAGTAAAATTCATGCATGCTGGAATTCAGGCACATTCCTGAACTGGTGTGGGATCCCACACTTACATGAGGAGTCTTTATGGGAAATGTAGGAAACACTCTTGCATGCTTAGGGGTGTTCATGGGAAGTGGTGCTGAGCATTAACCCAGCTCGGCCATGCAGTGGTGCATCATTGTGCAGGCAGCACTCCTGAGCCGAGCCAGATCCATAGGGCTGCTGCACTTCTGAGCTGCAGGGCCTGGCATGACCCAGGAAACTCAGGGTTGTGTTTGGCCCACTCAAGGAGCTTGAACAAATCAGTTCTGTAGTTCACCCTGACTCCTGCAGCCTTGAAATTAAGGGACTTGGCACCTGTATTGGATGGGTAGAGTTTGTGGCTCTTACAGGGCTGGACACCCACTGCTGCCAACTTGTCCAGGGGGCTCATGGTGCTGCAGCATGTGCATTCCTGGGGCAGAACCAATCACACTCAACGCTCTTGACACACTTTCCTGATCTAGCCTTTTTTTGATTAAACTGCTCTACCAAGCTGCCCTGAGTCTCAGCGGGTCATGCTAGCTTGCACCTACAACACATCAGGTTTCATCTGCCCAGTTATCCAGGCTCTGGGAAGGTCACTGGAAGGACTCCAGTGGCTTCAAATAAGAGTTGACTCATGCCCCATGAGCTCAAAACAAAATGTCTCTGCATATGAAAAAATGTTGTGGAAACTATCAGTCACGCACAAAAGCCGCACTTCAAGTTTATCATATAAAATACATAATATTGTAAATGGAAAGAAAAATTGCATGAGGCCCGGGGTGCATTAAAATTGTTGGCATGTGGAAATGTCCCTTCCCATAAACACAGCTGAGGTCTGCTGCACAAGTAGGCATCCAAAACTGGAACTCGTGGTCCCTTTCTGCACTTCTTCCAAAAACTAGTTTTCTGTAGAAGTAATTAATTTCTAGACTCATCCCTTGTCTTGTCAAGAGGGACCCAGAGCAAATGCTTGCAGTGGAGTGATCAACATGAGGTGATGTTGTGGTGTGACAGGTATTTCAGAACCTCACAAGTACAGTAGCGCACCCAAAAGCGCTGCCCAGGACAGAGATGGGAACTGAGAGTCCCCCATGGACAGGCTGCAGCACTTGGCTCCCTCAGGTCTTTGTGGGAGGTCTAACTCCATAGTCAAATCATTGATGCTGGCCAGGATTTGACCATGGTGCTCAGCAATGCAGAGTCCCTGCAATTCCCTCAGCTGCCATCCACTGCTTGATCGTATTCCAGCAATAGCTGATTGCCATGGTCCAGGGAGCAGGATTTAGCATATCACCTTGAGGAAATGAGCAGAGGATGGCTCAGCATGCACAGCAAATTCAACTCTGAGAGGAAAAATGGATTAATGTGGATATTAACCAACAATTTGTCATGCAGCCTCTGGAGTCAGCTTCTGATGCTGTGAAGTGTGCAGTGAAAACCAATGGATAATTCTGTATCTCCTCTGGCTACCCTGAAGTTCTTCAGCATTGGGAGCAGGTGGATGCCCCTGTTTGCTGCTCAGCAATGGGAGAAGCCCTGATGAACGCTCCAGCTGCTGGCTGCAAGCTCTTCCCTCTGATCTGTGGCCATGGGGCAGACTGCAGCCCAGACTTTCCCTCTGTGCCATGTTTCCCTATCCATGTGGGAGCATCAGGAGCTGGCTGGGGACACTGCAGATGTGTGGCCTGTCCCCTCGTAAGCTGGACTTGATGCACTTTCCATTTATCACTCTGCAGCACCTCAGTACCACCTGTCTGTGACACCTGTGTGGCAGAAGGGTCCCACCACACACCCTCCAGCAGCTAGGCCTGAATGCAAACACATTCAAGATACAAGCAATACAGAGAGCCAAGTAAAATAACCCTCCTGCACCGTTTGTTCACCATTGCCATCAAATTACCCTCTTTTTCCCCCAAAGTACCTTCAGTTCAGGACAGCCTGTCACACTGTGCAAGCCCATCACTGATCCCTATGCCTACAAAGCACAAGAGCTGTGAGATGGCTGACAAGATTTTGGCCTCTCATGCTCTCCTGCCCCAGTGTTATGGGGTGACTGTGGAATGTGACTCAGTTAACTGGGCTATACTGGTTCCCTGCTGGAGCAGATTCTCATAAATGATATCAGGAGACATCCAGCTACGATGACTAAGCTCTTCTAACATTCCAGAAATCTGACAAATAAATGTTTCTTGAAAATAAGCTGGTGTTTTGTTTTGGGAAGTGAGCAAACCATCAGCCTGGTCGCTTTTGTGTAGATGGCAAAGCTTCACAAGGACCCACAGGGCACTGGGCAGTAACACGAGCATCTTGCTTGCCTGCCCTCCCAGTTCGCCTCTCCTCCTTTGATGGGTTTGGAATGAACTCTGGAGGTCTAACTGTGGAGAGTAATGATGTGTGAAAGCTCACTTTCATTTTTCACTCTACTTTTTTGGAAGGTGGAACATTTTACAGTTGACAGTACCATGCTAAAGCCATATGAGGCAAGTAACTATTTTTAACCAGATGGAGACTATCTGAGAGTCTAATGCTGAATCATTTCAGACAAGGAAGAAATCATGGGATCCAAAAGTAGGGGTGGGAGCAATGGGGATGGAAAGGCTTTTATCATACACTTGTTCCAATAACTGTCCAAATTCTTCAAGACTTGTGATGACCGCTTAATGAAAATGCTTGTGAGGTCACTTCAAGTAGTGGGTGCATTTTATAAAATGCTTCTCCTTTGACAGAAAGGCAGTTCCTCAGGTCAGAGCAGCTTGAGAGTGTCCCCATGCTCACCAACCCCCTCTGCTGACCCTGCACTGTGCCCTCAACTGTGTCAAAGGGGAGAAGACACTTGAGCATCTTGGCACTGCCCTTCTCTGAGCTCCCATCACCATATAGTTGCTGGGCAATATGTGCTGAACCCCTGGGGACCACAGCTAGGGTGAGAGGAGAAAAGGTGGCCTCAGCCCTGGTCTGGATGTTCTTCTACATGACAGTGAAAAGCACTGCTCCTTCCTTCCCTGCCCATGCCAGCACAGAGGTGGAACTTCAAATACAAGTTCACCAGGTGAAATGGGCCTTGTGGGTAAACTGAGGAATTTTCATCACATTTCCTTTATCTGACACATCTGAGACTTGCAAGAACACCTCTTCTCACTGGCAGCTATGGAGCAAGGCAGCCTCTCACACAGTGAAAGGGAGAGCTAGGAAATAAAACTGAGTTAAGCTGCCCAACAAGCCATGATCCAGTGTTAGAAGCCTCTCAGCCTGTTTGTGTGAATTAATGCATAGTATAATTAATTTATACTCACTCAGAGCACAAGAGTGACAAACATACACATGATATTTAGCTTCACGCTGAAGTCCCATTGGACTTGGCTCCCATGTGGGCTGTCAGTCCCTGCAGAAGCCCAGAATGGCCCTTCCAGACCCCTCTCTTCTCCCTTTTCCCTTGTTATTTCTGATGTCACCTTTCCTCTCAGGGTAGGGCTGTGGGGAGGGGGTAGCTCCCTGCTCAATGACAGCCCAACCAGCCAGGGCACGCCACAGCCTGATGCAAATCTGACCTGTGCCTTTGGCTTGAGCAAACACACAGTTGAGCTGATGCTGCTGATTGGCATCCAGCATACTCACACTTGCACAGCACTCATGGCTTGTCCTGTCCCTGCCCCTGCAATCTTGAGTAATGGGGTCTAACACATGTGTTTATCCAGAGCACAATCTCCTCGGATTGAATTAATTCTGTAATTTCCAGGTGTTTCCTCCTCCACATAAATGATGAAGACTTCCTGAAGCTATTGGCTGAGGTTGCTTGACTCTAGGACATTAAAATTAATCTTTTGTTCTTGGGTACTTTCTGTAGCTTGATGACTCCGGGTGCTACTTTTCCTTTCTCGCCTGCAGGTCCCGAAGCTGCTGGCAAAGAGGTGTCTTAGGGGGAAGAGGAGGGGAGGGCAGGGTGTGAAGTGACTTGTCTGTGCTTTGAGACTGCTGGGAGGCTCTCACTGAAAAGCTTTTTGCAAGAGCCTGCCTGTTGAGTTGCTGTCTGGATGTGGGGTGAGGGCAGCCCTGTGAGTCCAGCCTGGGGTCCACCACAGATGGTCTGAAATGAGCCTGCAGCTGCATCAACCTTCCTGGTCCGAGGGCAAGGCCAGTGGTCACCCAGGCATTTCTGGGGACGTGGTAACTGAACGTTGTGTTTAAAGGTACAAAATGATCTCTCATTTCCAGGTTGGGGGGGTCCTTGTTGAATAGGATGTTCATATTTGAGCAACATTGTGTCTTGTAAGTCCTCTGTGCATTAAGGGGAGCTGAGATTTTGAAGGGAACATCTTGTATTGTGCATGCATTTCCTCTCTCCCACTTATCAGAGGTTGTATCATGTTGCTTATATTAAGGTCTAAGATACAGATAAAGCTATGAAGCATGAGTAATAGATACTACTCATCAGTAGATACTCCAGAAACACATCCCATTAATAAAGGGTGTTGGTGAATAAAATGTCTTTTACTCCCCGATACATATAGTGTTGAGTCTGAAACAGGATGTTTTTATTTTTGTGTAGATCTACATTTGCATTTTTTCTTGTCTAGCTCTATAACCTGGCTGCATTGCTAGTATAGGTAGTGCTGGCATCACAAAATTTTCATAGCCTATAAAAGACATGGAGCAGAAATCTAGAGAACATATCTCACATCTGTCTCTCACTTGCAGTGCAACCATCAGTTATTATCCTACAGGTAGGACCTCTCCTGATCAGAGGTCTCAAAGCCCTTGGTGAAGTGTATTCCTTCTTTTTCAAAAAATGTTAAGCATGGACTTATCCATCTTTTTATTCGAGCGAGAGGGAATGTCCTGGTGCTGAGCTGCAGCCTTCTTGCCTTGCTCTGCTCATCAGGTGAGTCTGTTCCAGTGGTGTTTTAAGTGTGACGGATTTTAAACGAACCAGTTTAAAATATACGTTCCTGAGCGTGCAATCTTCAGGATCACTCCTGTATCACCCTAAAGGACAGGCCTGGTTGATGCTTTCAGTAATGTGAAGTCCCTCCTCCTAACACTGGTTTTACTTGTGTCTGCACTTGTGCCCTTCCTTGCCTGCCAGCTGTGAGGTCAACACCCCTGTTACACAAGCGAATGTCGTCGGTGTTTTCCTTCTTGATTGTTCTGCATATAATTTAGATTCCACAGCCAGCATTTAGCTTATGTCATTGCATCATTTTAATGGTGTTTTTCTTGGCTGCAGGTTTGATTTTCTTGGCATGGCAGTTAGGGCATCTCTGCAGACATGTACGCTTGCTAGCTGCACACTCCGCTTCCCCTTTTGTGCACCTTGCAAACCCAAACTGCAAAGGACTGGTTTTGCAACTCTTGTCTTGCTCATTCACAATGACTAACACACTGCCCCTTTTTCCATTCATCAGTATTTATCTTGGATTGAAGTTGTCAATGTACTACATGAAATCTTTAACATTTTCTTTATGATAGCAGTGCCTAGAAGATGCTCGCAAGGATCAGGAAGAATTTGTTCTGCACAAGCAAAACTCAATACTTCTGGTCCCCAAGTGCTTCTGCTCTAACCTTCACAGGGACAACAGAGGGGTACAGAGAGGAAAACAGGATCATCAGGAAATGATGATGCAATTACCCATCATGATAGATGCATGTGCTTGGCACTAGTAATTTTCAGACCTTTGTCAGCAGCCATGCAAGGGGATTTCAAAGGAACTGGAAAGGATATCTGCATACTTTTGAATGGTTTCTATCACTGCATCCACAGCTCTACAGTCTCATTTTGCTTTTCCTTTTCTGGGTGCTCACCTTCCCAAAAGAATGGGAATAGGACTGTGTTTTTCCCTGGAGTGTTTAGCAAAGCCATGCCTTGCTCCTGGCAGTGCTTCCTTCAAGGTGTCCCCATCTTCCCACAAAAGCAGCGCAAGGCTCTTGGTGGATTCATTCAAATCCTCACATTTTTTCATCCCCAATACTATTATAGTACAGCGTGCCCTTCCTTGTAAGAGCTGACAGTCAAATCGTGCATGTGGATTTTGCCAGTAGAGAGTTGTGTTTTCTCATATTCAAATTATATTTCTTGCCTGTGCTTTTTCTAAAACAAAAACAGTGCAGTCACACCTGAAAACCAACCTTTTTTGTCTTCTAAACCCATCAGAAATCCTATAATGGCCTCGAGTTAGAATTCGCATTGCCCTTTACTCTCCCCCCTGCCCATACACTGCTATTTCTGTGCTCTCTGCCCAGGGGCAAGGTTGCGGCCAGGGGATGGTCCCTGCACTGCTCCTTGGTGGAAACATGATGTCAGTAATCATGAAGCTGAGTGAGGTCTGGCAGGGATGGGGGTCCCTGGCTCCCACACAGGCAGCGAACTCCTAGAAGCACCGAGAAGAGAGGAAGGGAAAATTCATGGGACTGGGAGCCAACACACAGCCCAAAACAGGCAACACTTCCCAAAAGGAACCTCCAAAGTAAATACTATTGTGCAAGACCCTTTTGTGCCACATTCCCAAAGGCAGCCAGATTTTCTGTTTCTCTTTCATATATAGCCACTCAGAAGCACATGTTTGGATGCCCTGGGCTTGAAGTTAAGCTCATGCTGTCAGCTATGCTCCAGATCTGGGCTTGCAGCCTCCCGAGTTCATTCTGCAGAGGAGAGGAAAGGCTGGGACACTCCAAAAGCAAGTGGGGTTTGCTCTGTTGCCAGGTTGGCCTTTTTAAAAAAACATTTCCTTCTTCTCCCATCTCTCAGTCTCTAGTCCCAGCAACTAGACAGCTTCTTTCCTCTCCCCTGTATGTTGATTTTAAGGCTATTCTGGGGACATGCAGCTCATCCAGCTCTAGGATCTCAAAGGAGCAGCCAGGGAGATTGAGCTGAGCAGTGCTGGGCAGGGGGAAGAACTCACAAGGGCTGCTCACATCACTTCTCAGTATTTTTGCACTCCCAACTAGTTTATTTTCCTGAAACCATATTTAATAATGCTCAGCCTGGGCTTTCCTCTGTCTAAAACCCACCAAGAGCACAAAACTGAAGGAATATTTTTTTTTAGGCATGATATTTTCATGAAAGAAAGTTTTTGCAGGCCAGGCCTCAACATGTCATAGACCAGCCCAATTCCTCAATTTAAGTAGGAAAGTCCCACAAGTAAAAGGCTCATCACAGGATCTGCTCTACCTTCCCAACAGTGCCAGCTGGGTTTTCTGGTTGCCTTCACAGCCTCAGCTAACGAAGCCAAGTCTGGTCTCTCTCCAAAGAAGACTGGCTCCTTTTGCAGTCCTGCCTTGACTGCTCCAAGTGACTTAGTCCCTGCTCAAATGTTTGCCCTAGCTGATGAACTGCAGGTTGATAAGGGGACAGAAGTCACTCAATGTGCCTGTGCTGTTTCATGGATCAAGTAAGTCCCTTCTGGCCAGAAAACTGAAAAAAATCAAAGGAACCACCTCATGTTAGAAAATATGTGAATTTTTCATCTCAATATAGACTGCACTTGATAAAAGCATTTGACACTGTTCCACACACCATCCTTGTCTTTAAACAGGAAAGATATACTCTGCTCCACTCTGGTGAGACTCCACCTGGAGTGCTGCATCCAGCTCTGGGACCTCAACAGACAAAGGATGCACCTGCTTGTCCAAGTTTAGAGAAGGGCAGCAAAGATGCTCAGAGGGCTGGAGAACCTCTGCTATGGAGACAGGCTGAGATATCTGAGGTTGTTCAGCCTGGAGAAAAGAAGGCTCCAGGAAAATCTTAGAGCAAATTCCAGGACCTAAAGGAGCTACACGAGAGATAGAAAGGAGCATTTTACAAGTTTATGTTGGGATAGGACACAGGAGAATGGCTTCAAACTGAAAAGAGGCTGGGCTTTATTAGATATTAGAAAGAAATTCTTTACTGCAAGAGCAGTAAAGCACAGGCTGTCCAGAGAAGCTGTGGATGCCCCATTCCTGGAAGTGTCCAAGTGAGACAAGATGGGTTTTTGAGCAACCCAGCTCAGTGGAAGGTGTCCTCATGGCAGGGGGGGTGGAACCAGGCCCCTTCTAATGTAAATGATTCTGTGATTCCATGATATGAGGGATCAGAAACTGAGCTGACGTCCATGGCAGCTGTGTCAGAGACAGCCTACTCACTGGTCACAAAGCATCACAAAGAGGATGGTGGCCAGACAGGAGCTATTCCTCCATGCCCCCATCCAGCACGATGGTGACGGGATGTCAGTGCAGGAGCCTGCGAGGCTGCTCTGAGTCACCCTTTGAAAGGGCTTTGCTTCCTTGCTCTCTGATCCAAGGCTGCTTTCTTGGCAGAAGCCTCCCCCAGCAGTAGACTCGCTGCATTGGTTGGTCGGTTTGGTGTTTTTCCAGTGTTTGCTCTAATACACAATTAATGAAACGTAAATGCCTCGATTTATTGGTCTCTAGAGAAGCCCTGCTGGCTTGCATGCCCTGGGCCTTTGGGGACATTCCTATTGTTTCAGCTACCACCACAGCCAAGGAAAGCTGAATTACGCTCTCTTCAGTGTGATTGGAGGGAGCTCACCCACCACTGTGCCTGAGCCTGACTTGCAGTTGCCTAAACATTGTCTTTAATGAGAGACACGCCACAGTGACTTTGGCATTACAAGGTGACCACTACCAGCAAGGTCTCGGCTCTGTCACCAACCCAAGCCAGGTCAAACCACTTTGAAATAGTTGACTTATCTTTCACCATCAACAAGCTCCCTTGGGACACTGCAAGGAAATTCTGAGAGGGGGAAATAGTTTGACATAATTCAGGTAAACAATTGTAATCTGCAAGTCTCGTGCTACAGGATTACTGCCAGCTCTGCCACATCTCTTTGCCAAGGGCTTCACCTGCCTGAGGAGCAAAGGTAACTCAATTCAACCTGTGTTTGTTTAGGTCCTGGTTTAGAGGTGTGCCTACACTTTTTAAGTACCAGTGTGATAGCCATTCCCTGCCAGTAGCCCATCTTGATGCATTTGGTATTGGGGTTGGATGGACCAAGAAAAATCATGAGGATTTCAAAGCATGGTGACCAGGGCCATGGGTAAATGGATTGGTTTGTGAAGCAGAGGCTCTCCTCTTGCTGATGGAAAACACTTGCTTGGCTCCACCTATATCTTTCTAGATCCCAGAAATATGTGATTACACCCAAGCAAAACAAGAGGCTGTGGATTATGGGGGAGGTTTTACCTGGAGTTCAGGAGGGGTTTCACTGCCAGCTGTTCTGCCTTGCCCAAGGGGCTCCTTCTCCCAGCATGAAGGATTTGGGAGCTGTGCAACCACCTCCAACACACTGTAGGTCACAGTGCAGCATTGCCAAGGAAAACAAACACTCTTTGCTTTGCCTCAAAAGGCTGAGCTGTTACCTGCAGTGCACTGGGAGCTGCTTGAACAGCTTGGGAGCAGGTGGACAGCAGTGGGCAATAACCTCACCTGTAGGAGAGTCCTGTGCCCTATCCAGCCATCCCCACTGTTTTGAGTGAGGAGCCAGGTCAGACACATGGCACAGGGAAGGAAAGAGGGAAAAGGCATAGCAGGATTCATTGCCAGCAGCCTGTGTCACTCTTGAAGTCAGCGAGAAGCTGACAGCAGCTTACTCTGATTTCTTCTTTCACCTCATGGCTGAACATCCCTTCTCCAGAAGGGTGAAATCCTTAAATAGCTAATCAATATTGTTCTGATAATCTGATTACTAAGGTGAAGCCAGAGCAGTTGATTAGTACAAGCCACTTACAGCACAAACAGATCAGAGTTCTGAGCCAGTTTGGTGTCTTGGACTTGCCAAAATTCCCACAAAACAGGTTTAAGCTGACCAGTGCTAGGATTTTCAGCCCATAACTTGGCCATATACTGCTTTTACCCACAGTGTTGATATAAGTAATTCTCACCTTCTTTCTCTCCCCTGTGCCAGGCAGTGACTAGAGTTAAAATAACTTCAGATCTATCATTTTCAGAGTATTTTTAACCAGTCCCTTTCACAGTGCAGCCTCACAAACCCTTGTCTGGTTGCAGAGCACAGCTTGAAAAAAACTTTGCCCTGCATTTGCACCCTGCTTCAATCCGTCTCCAAAGGCAGCAACAGTTCCTAAAGAACTGCAGATTGGATGGCCTAGGGCAGCATTTGAGGAGTCACCAACCACCCCAACAGGAGCACCAGTGCCTGCTAAGCTGTGCTCACCTACCTCATGTCACCAGCACTTTGGTTAGAGCTCACAGTCTTCTGTCTTCATCTGCTGCTTTTCCTTATTCCACACACATGGGATTATTTTAAAATAGAAACTTCTTAAGAAGCTCTTAGACATTCAGACTCTTAGTCAGCAAGGTGCTCCACTCGAGGCATTTGAGCAGCTTTGCCAAGATCAGTGGGCAGCTGCACAGAGTCAAGAGCCCAGTGAAACCCGAGGGCCAAAGGATTTCCTGGCTATAGGGCATCCACCAGAGCAGAACAGCTACAAACACATCAAAGAGCATATTTATACACGATAGATGAGAACAACTTGTTCAGCAGCACTCTTCTAGTGCAACAGTTACTTTTATGCATGCAAAAATCTTGCAAAATCTGGCACAGACCCACTGTGGTTTAATGCAAAATAGCCTAAAAACAACCGCAACAACAAAACCCCAAGCAGAGCTTGCTATTAAAAAACCCCTAAAAATAAAGTAGAGAGGGAGAGAAAAATAGCAGTGCTGATTTCCTCGTTCAGAGTCAGCCAGAGAAGCACACTGTCAGCATTGGGTTATGTATTTCACACCCAGTAGCTCCAGTATCAGACTATCTTACTTCTCAGTAAGGGAGGGAGCATTTAACACTGATGTGCCATGAGAACCCTTCCTCTGCGCACAGAGCTGAGCTGTGTCAGCCTGAAACAGTCTAAAAACAGGGGTGGGAATTTGTTCACCAAATAGCTACTTGCAAATACCACCAAAGTCAAAATTAGTATTTGAGGAAGCTTAGCTTCAGCCTGTTGTTTTCAAGCAGCAACATTAAGTATTTGGGAATGCACAAATGAACCTTGATTTTTGGTCACATCTGTCACCAACAGCTGTACCTGCTATCAGTGGAAAAGGCTGGAAGAAAAACAGTGAACTGCAAAACAATTTCAGGAAAGGGTCATGCAGGTAACAGGAACCTGAAAACCGATTGTGAGCCCATGCCCTGGTACTGGAAAGCTCATGACAGTTTGCCATTAAATTTAACAAAAAATAGGACACCCCCTTCTGTCATTTAAGGTACTCTGGGAGATACCAGAATAAACTCTATAAATTATTCCCTTTTCCTTCTTTCTGTCTCCCTACAATCAGGTTTGCAAGGGCAGGACAACCCATACCAATGCAATTCCCAGGTTCTTAACATAAGCACATCCACAGTGATCAGCCAGCAACCAGATAGCATCACTTATTTTTATAAAACATTATTATCATGCCTAAAAACCAAACTGCATTAGATCTCTGCAAGAGAAGAAATAAATCAGAGCA
Organism: Serilophus lunatus; assembly: GCA_013399895.1. Classification (NCBI taxonomy): domain Eukaryota; kingdom Metazoa; phylum Chordata; class Aves; order Passeriformes; family Eurylaimidae; genus Serilophus; species Serilophus lunatus. The sequence continues at coordinate 3,738,436 of VXBA01001255.1, forward strand.
GCAAATAGCATCCCAAATGTAGCACTGCAGCCAAGGAACCAGCCCTTGCTACTGGGATTGAGGGATTGTCAAATTCATAGCACACAATGGAAAGGAGGACTCAAGCATTGAGAGCACTTAGTAGGACTGCAGTACTTGACTGCAGCACAGCTATCACCTGTCCAGTGCAATTTCCAAGAGGTGAAGTACAGCAGGAGAGGAGTGCTGGCCTGTTTTCCCTGGCTGTGCCGTTGATCCCACCGGCAGTACCGGAGAAGAGGCACTGCCACCTCCTGTTTACATGGTGCAATAGGAAAGCAGGAGCTGGCAGCGATCACGGCCCTGCCAGGCTGGGGAGCAACACCTCCAACGCTCACTGTGTTCCTTACACACAGATACACCAACCCAAGGGGATCAAGAGAGGGGCTTTGATGGTGCCCTCCCTGACGGCAAGAACAGTCTGCTGACAATGCAGCTCCTTTTAGCCCAGAGTACTTGTTTACAAGCATCACAGAGACACATCTGCACTGTGAGAAGAGGAGGCTCCCACTCCTTAAAAATGAGCACCTGACATGGTGCACCCACTGCCAACTCCCACAGGCTCTCAGCGAGAGCCATCAGCACAATGCCAAGTCAGGCAGCAGGAAATGGAGGAACAAATCACAGACTCAAGCTAAACTTTCATACATTTTTATGTTTATTATTTCAAAGTACAGTATATACATATTCAAAAACTTTATACAGGAACAAGTATCTACAAAATTAAATCAATAGACATTCTGTGTATATTCAGATGACTTACATACATATATTGGAAGATTCAACATGGTTTCAGTTAGAACACGAAAACAGAAAGGAAACGCCCATCCATCTTGGAAAAGCTCTAAATACCACCCAGCTCCCTCTGCAACACAACCATCTGCCCCTGGACAGGCAAGACACAGTATATTTGATTCCTTGTGCCACCTACTGCTGGTATTCACAGTCACAGTGCTTCCCACTGACAGGAGGAAGGGTGAAGGCCCTTTTGGACAGGCCCTGCTCTGTGAAACCCCACCTACACATTTAAGGACACTGAAAGCCAGAGACACAATGGGTTTTTCTGGGGGTTTTTTTTTTCAGTTATGAACCACAACATTATAATGAAAAATTTCAAGAGAGATACTGCAGGTTTGCCAGCAACAAGTGAAGGTAATGAGAAAATATACAAGGAAGAAATCAATCTCCAGTTTTCTGGACACTGTAATTAAAAATATTGCACAAGTCTATGTGGCAGAAAGCCAGCAATTTCTATAGCATAAAATTGTATTCTTCAGGTCAAAGGATCTGGCTTCAGACAGTGACAGTGCTGAATTTTACAGAGGGTGGAAAAGCACAGGGAGCTTTCATGTAGGGCCCCTAATAACATCTGGATGTGTGATGTTCAAATTCGAAGAGCATCCTGAATATTTAAGAAACAGATGCTTAAGGTTGTGAGACACAACCAGCTACAAGCTTGGAATTTTCAAAAGCAGCCTGTGGCAATTACACATCTAATGGACACTGACTTTCAGTGACAAGTACTTAGCTAAATGCTCCAGGCTGCCTTCATAATTAGTTTCTCTCTAAAATTCAGTTTATCTGAGGAGAGTTTTCACTTTCAGGTTCATAATACAGTTTCCAAAACACGGGTAAGCAGAATGTGGTTGCAACAAGCCTTGCAATCTGCACCACTCTGCAGTGGTGGAGCTGGTGGTCCCCTGTGTGAATCGCCCCACAGGAACACACCTTTCCATAGAGTGTTTGTCTCTCTTTACCTGCACCAGTATTTCCCTCCTGACAAGAAATCCCATGGAAACAACGGGCACTTGGCTTGTCAGCAACATTTTACGGTTAATCCATCACTGCCTCTCAGAAATGAGGGCAATCATTAAGCAAAGTTGCTGGCTGACCCCATCATATATTCATCACACCCTGGGCTTACTAGAGAGTCATTTGCCAATGTGCAAGCTGGAATGACATTTCCACCTCTAACAAGCATCTTTAAAGTAACACCTGTGGATGACAACTTTGGTCCGTGAAAATACCCCCCACAGTAAACAATGTGATATTTTGGCTGCTTTGTGTGTTTCCATAACCAAGGAAAAAAAAAAAGTCTGAGAAGTTATTAGTGCTACAAAGAGGAAGCAGCATTTCCATCAGGGCAGAAGGACAGATAACTAGGTTTCTCAAATAACTTAAAAGGAGAAACAACCATGCCAAAAAGAAGTAAGAATTTTCACATCATTGCACTGATTCCATCTGCACCACACCTCTCCTTCATTCACACTGTACACCTGGAGAACATACATTAAATGATTACAATATTAACATGGTATCTAAAATACTGGAGTCATTCAGCTGAATGCCTGAAAATATCTGGAGATCTGGTACATTAAAGCATGAAAACACAAACATACAAGAGCTAAGCTATTGTTCAGCATGCAAATACTTCCTCTCAGCAGAAGACCTAGCTCAGTCACAAACAACTGTCTCCTCACTTCCTGGAAGCTGGTGACAAATCTGTTTCAGTAGAGCCAGGTATCTTCCTCTTAACATCACTTAAACAACAGTAAAGCAGAGGGAGTCCCTTGACAGGACTGGTCCAAATTCCCTACTACTTCAGATAACCACTGCTCTCAGGAATTAGAAAAATAGAAGTATAAAAACCCACCCAGATGAAAGGCTTGCAGTTTCTATATAATGGTTGGTCAGGTTTTAAACAATTTGTTCCCACTCTCCCTTTCTAAAGAAATACTTAATTCTTTGACATTGAAAGGACCTGCCATCTCAGACTCTTGAAGCTCTCTGGGCCATGAACCAGGTCTGGATCTCACAATTACTTTCAGAGATGTCTACCTTTAAAGAAACAAGGAAGTCCATCTTGAACTCAACTATTCAAACCAAATCAAGCCCTTTTGCTCCATTTTTTCATTACAAAGCTCAAGTAACTCAGTGGCACCTGAAAATGGAGTACACACCCAAACTCTCCCATGTGAACGATGCAAATGGTGCCTGTAAATAGGACAGATTCTTCCCCCCTCCCAAATTAAAACAGCTAAAGCATTGCTGCTGTAAATGTATATGGAGTCTTTGTTCATGACAACAGGAAGTTCAAGTATTTAATAAAAACCTGAAGTATATATTTACACTGTGATCTGATCTATATATTTTGGTCAAAAGGCAATAGATACAGAAACTATGCATTTACTGCTGGAATAGAGATATTTTAGAGCCTGTATATTACACTGGAATTAAAATGTGAACTTGATGTTGTGATTAACCCAAATCTTGCCACCTTGATACTCTTCCTCCATCACCCTATCAGCTACCGAAGGACTAAGTAACAGTTCTCAGCTTGTGCCACTTTGACCAACTACTTCTTCCTAACAGTAAAACCAAGGAGTTGCACAGACTTCTGTGCCATTTTCAGAGTACAATGATAGATTAAAATTCCTTTTAGATCTAGTTCTCATTTCTTATCATTATTTTCACTGACTGGTCCAGCTACAGCTAATGGGAAAATTTAGTTAGGTCCAATTTGCCCTTGAAAACAGATGCCATCACCATGTCTGTGTGTACCTACGTAACAATGGGCAGCTAAAACTCCTACTTATTATATGCTGTTATGCTGAAGCCCAGAAAACTTTATTAACTCATTATCTGATATAAGACTTGAGATTCTCGTGTCTAGAGATTGAGGATTTGCAAGATTTGTTGAACTGACATTTGTTACATGTACTCAAGAACTGAATCAGAAAGCTTCCTAATCCCTTAGTTTTACTGTTGTTCCATTTCATTTGAATAGAGAAACTGACCAGTTGAATGTTATTCTAAAAGAGAAAATATGCATTATTGTGGCCACCACTTAAAAACCAAAGTTGTGTGACAAAGCATTTTTCCATGCATATGTCAAAAATGCTTAATCAACCTAAAGATCAGAAGTAACACGTAAGAAAAGAAATAATGTCTGAAAGCTCTTAAGACTCAGTAACACTGGATATGTTCAAAAGCAACTAAGACATAATTGGCTTTATTTTTTTCAAGCTTCATCATTAAGAGACTGATTAACTATACAGTGAAGAATTTAAAGTCTCAGCAACTCACTCGAAACATTGTATGCACTGCAAAGCATCTGTCTGTCATTTAAAAAAGTTTTAGGTTAAGTGTAGTATGTAGTAGAATTCAGCAGCATCTCAGGCTGGTATTGGAGAGACAGAACCACAGCGATGCCAAACCCTGTTGATCTCTCACACAAAGAAGCCTCCATGGCCAAAGGCTTCTTTTGCAAAATACCAGATGCTTGTGCTGGCAGGCAAAATGTAAAAAATAGTGGTCTGTAGCACCTGCCTTTTCTGCATCTTCACGTTGGTTAGTCTATAGAAGTTTTAGTTATGTCTGCTTTATTCTCTGTTCCAGTTCATGCTTGTGTTTGATAAGCCGTTCTATTTCTGTTCCCAGAGTTTGAAGGTTTTCCTTTTGAGGGGGAAAGAAATGATAGGACAAGTTATACAAGGAAAATGAGTCAATCAGCACAAAATGCACTAAGTTAAAATTACTGTTTATGTCAGCAGGTTGATACTTTCAAGTATCCAGAACAAATGCAAATGATTAGACAGAGTTGGAGAAAACCAAGCTCACTTCAATAAAGGACACAAAGCTCTCAGCAAATCTTTTTCTGCAGTTACTAATAATCTACAGGACATCTAGAAAGTACAGCATTAAAGGAGAATGATAATTCCAGGAAGATAGCTCCAACTTGTGCAGAACAGTGCAGTCCAGCTGGCAGCCTGCACACCATTTTCCAGCTTGCCACCTTTCCCTTGCAGCAGATGCGCTGCCCCAGGTCAGGCAGAGCCCGTGCTCCTGCCTCCAACATGACTGGGGGAGGGCATGGACTGACCCTTCCCTGCTGAAGGCACAAACAGTCCAAACTGTTTTCAAACAGCAACCCTTTAGTGCAGCATATTCTGAGGGACCCAAACTGCAAATTCAGCATGGATCAAGTCACATAACTCCCTGGCCAATCCAATGCTATGCACCAATTCACAATGATCTGACCTCTGAAAAGCCTTTTCACTGCATGCATCTCTGCTCTGAAGGCAGCGTGGAAGAACCAGTACAGCTACTCACTTTCAAAGTAATATTTTTCAGTAATGTATCTTCTAACACAGCCTGTAGCTTCCTGTTTATCTCTAGGGAGAGTTCCAAGGTGAGACCACTATCTGCAGGATGAGATGTATACAGAGATGCCATAATCCCACCCCTTCTACTCAAGTGTACTTTGTTGAAGTCAGAGGCCTCTGATGACAATGTTCCAGCTTCTTCCCGCAAAATGTAACTCTGAATAATTCTGGGGGATGAAAAAAATAAAAAACCAACATCATAGCATTACAAGGCAGAGAAAAGTCAGACACTGAAGTAACTTCAGATTCCTGATGTAAGAGTAATCTTATTTTCAAGCAGTACTATATTACTGAAAATAATACAATTTCTAGGTTAGAGGAAAACCTGGGATACCTAAAGTGATGTAGGAGATGCTGGTAAGATGAGGCACTACAGTGCACAAGGTTTTCTTATTTTGAAGTATTCTAAAAAGCTACTGTGGCAGAAAAGGTACTTAAAAAACGTCTCTACTTCTCTTTGCTGAGAGACTCCAGACAGGGAATCTTAAGCTTTCTATGCATGAGATAAAAAGATTACAAAATCTCTTCTGAAGAGTCTTCCCAAGTTGTGATCATACTGTATGAAATGGTACCAGATGGGCATAAATAAATGTATAGACTCATTAAGCAAAGGCTATTCTTAACTGGCAACTGCACTTTCCAGAGGAAGCCATATGCCAGCATTTCTTCCCCTCCTACCTGAAGTTACAGACATTATCCTGTGAGATGAGATTTCCATTTAAGTAGAATCTTGTCTGACACATTAACTAATGACCACCTTTGGCTCAGATACATTGCAGACTATCATCTGGAATTATGCAGATTGTCCTTCCAAAACAAACACAATCAGCATCCTTTTAAGCACATGAAGAGAATGGACTCTTCTGTAAGCCAGTGGCAACAGTCTACCTCACATTAGCCACCTGGTGACCATTTTGCTACCAAAACCCCACTTGCATTAGTCAGTCTATTCCTCCTGAAAAGATTTAGTATTGGGAATAATTACCAAAAATTTGTCAATTACTACTGGGAAAGATAAGGAACAAAACCCCAAGACTAATCCTACCTTTCAAACTCTACCGTCATTGCAAAATTTGTCCTAAACATTTTCTTTTAGACAATTACTTTCCTTGTATAAAACCCAGAGTACTTGCCTAGTGCATCAGCTCAACACTGAAAACCTGTATGAAGAGAACACAGAACATACTTTGTTTTTTTCCTGATTTCCTCCACCAGTTGTTTAATGTGATCCTCCATAAACTCCATCTTTTCATTTTTTCGAGCGTGTGCCTTCTGTAGCCTTAGTATTCTTTCCACCAAGACAGACTTGTCCACCTCTGGGAAGCTGTCCACAGCCACTGCAGCTCCCGTGTTCTCAGGTGACCGATCTTCGTTGCTGCTGCGCGCGTTCAGGGACCCTGAAACACATCTGTGTTTGTAAAAACTCCTTCTGCTTTTACACCAGGTAAAGTGCACAACCAGTTCAGTGCATGCATTCATTATGTTTCAGGAGCTTAGGATATTTTCTTCAGGATGTTAGTTTTAATTCTGTGTTAATGGGGTTCTATATAAATGCCCCTTATACCAGCGATAGGCTGAGACAGCAGTGCAGTCCCCTCACATGGGAGTACTTCCTTTAGCTTAAGTGTGCTCCCTTCAGTAATGTTTCTTCCTGCTTAAATACTTCATATTAATTACCTTTTTACGAGACTGAGCTGATTTTAAATGTGTTTTGGAGTCTACTAAAATCGCAACACTATGAACACTGTATAGACTGACAAAAGCCTGACATATGAACACTACGCAGCACAGATCACTCAGCGATTGAAGTATTTTCTTTTACCATTTGTCTCATATAGTGACATTACAGGACACTGACAGAACTAACTCAAAGACCAAAGATATCAAGGAGAGAAACAGCTGTTTTCAGTGCTAAAGATCACTGCTTTACTTCTAACCAGATAAAAAGTAATGAATTTTACACAAACCCACTGATGCCTCTAATGATGCTAATTGATTTATCATTTACACAGTTGCAATTGTCAATAAGGCAATTAACAATGTTGGAAGCCACTGCTCATTTTAGTTTTGCCTCTGGCAGCATGTAAAAGGGTCCTCTTTAAACTGGAGTCCTCTGAGCATCCTCCAAACATAAAAGCAACAAAATAAATTGGAAAGGTATTTAAAAAGCAACATAATATATAAATACCATAAACATTACACTTTAATCTCATAATAAGCATCTACAACTGCAGTCAGCCAAGTGCATTTTGGTGCTCAAAGGCTATTTTGTCAGCTTTAATGGGAGGCTGCCCACACACTGCATATGCACAAGCCACAGAAAGAGCAAGGCTCATGGCAGCACACCATGGCAACACCGTGGTTGTTTTGGCAGCCCTGTGATGTGCTGTATTACCTGATGAACTGGAACGGCTCCCCATGCTGCTGACTTCTTTGTCGTAATTACCATTATCCATCTGATCCAATTTCCTCCGTGCTAAAAGTGTAACAAAATGACGGTTACCAATAGCAGATTAGAAACTAAAAATTATGGTGTTACCCAACATACTGGAACTCTAATTCTCTGTCCTGCACTAATTTAAAGTAGCTTGACAACTGAAAGATAACAGTAGCAACTAAAAATAAACCCCAAAACCAAACAGCTCCCCATTTCTCTCTGGTCCCATCCATGAATTACCTGGATGTATCATCCACAACAATCCCTACATGCTGCAGCAGGTGTCAGTTGAAGGGGGTAATGTCATACACAGGATTAACTGGGAACAGTAAGACTTAAAATTTATTTTACTTTTGATTAGGACTGCCATGTAAATAACTCCTGAATGAAACAATGGCAGCCCTGTTCCAGCATCTCATAATTGACTTTAAATTGACTTTTAATTAACTTTGGCCACCTGAGCACAGTAATTGTGTCAGAAGCACCACTCACCCAGTGGGGACTGAGAGGGAAAGAACACAGCTGTTGTTATATGTACAAAAAGGGATATGGACCTTGTCTTGCCCAATGCCAACAAGACCTCTCTTACTTCAAACAGATTTGATTATCTTCAAATTTATTTTCATTCAGAACATATGTATATTATTGGATATTTGATGACTTCTATTTGTAGACAAAATTAGGCACCAGTCTCTCCACATCCAGCTTTAAAAACTAAAGTGTTCTGTTTAATGTACTAAAAAAACCCTGCCACCAGCAATTCCTGATACAGTCAGCAACCAGGAAACTTGTAGCAACTTTTGGATAAACTCCTACACAGACCATGACCCATATATACCATATATATCCATATATGACATTTCAGTACTCATATACATCATAAAAAAGACCAAGCTCTTTTGAAATAAATCTTTCATTTTTCACTTCAAAAATTATATTTACAACTAAAAATTGACACACAGGCTTGTAAATGCATCTTCCACAGGATCTAACCTGCTCACTCACTCTGTCATCAGGGACGGGGAGAGCTAGAAGGGTGACACTCAGTGCACACACACACAGACAGAGCCCTGGTCTCTACCAGACACTGTGAAGGGGTTTACAGATGGGGCTGACCCATAACTGTAGATCATTTGCACCTAGCTGAAGTTGTTTGGTGAGGTCCTTCAGGTTGGCTGCATGCTTGCGTTTCTGGGTAGCCAGGTCATCCTTCAGCTCATCCACATGGGTCTTCATTGCTGTCAGCTTCTCCTGCTCTGACACCAGCTGAGCCTGCAGTGTCTCAACCTCCAGCTTGTGCTCATCCTCCTCCTTCTGTAACTTGGAGGCCTGAAATTGTAATTTTATTTTCAGTCACACACATTCCAGCCCAACAGCCCTAACTGCATTTTACACTGAGAATCATTCACATTTTACATTTATTACTTAGGCTGAACACCAGCACTGCAGATGAATAGTGAGATTTCTCAACTATATCCAAAGCATCTACATAATACAGTACCAAGTCTTGCAGAGCTGCGCAGTGCAGTCACATTACCTTACACACTGAATTTATTAAAAATTTCATTTATCTCACAGCACAAATAGGACCTGAGAAACAGTTTACAGTAATGAATTCCACAGGCAAATTACATCCTTTTCGTTTTGTTTCTTTTCACATCTCACTGCTGGTATTCTATCAAATTGGCCAAGATAATGAGCAACTGCAGTCAGGTAAGCAAAGACACAAGGTGGTGTTCACGTGCCGCATCTTTACCTGTACCGGACATCTCAGTAGTGCAAAAAACAAGCTGCGCACTGTACTCACCAGATCATCTTTAGTCTGTTGAACACATTCCAGCTGATTCTGCAGCTCTCTTTCGCTGTAAGAAAGTTTATCCAACTGGCTCTGTAAGGAATTGTTTTCAGACTGAAGCTGTGCATTCTTACTGGTTAATTTTTCAGTGAATATCAATAGCTCAGATTCTCTTTTCCGACTACCTTCAATGTCCCTCTGGAGATCAGCAACCAGAGAATTGAAACCATCTACTTCTTCCTTTAAAGCATTGATTTCTTGTTCATCTCTGTCAAAACAATTATATTTTATTAGGGATAGCCTGAGCTTAAAGACATGAAATCTTATCGAAATAATGGCATCCAGGTCAAGCTCAAATAAGGAAGGGGAACAATTAATCACTGGATGATTGTAAATGTCTAAATTTTCACTTCATTTCATTAAGTGCTGCAGTACTGATAGATATCTACATCCTAGAGAAGGACATGTAGGCATTAGCTCCTTCAAGGAAGACCATCTCTCTGTATTCAACTTCACGACCTTCAGAACAGGGTACAAACGAAATGAGACTTTGCATCTATCAGATGCAATGCACTTGAGTGAAAAATGCTGTATCTTTATGGCTGAGCCAGACACTGATCACCTCCAGTGTTCCCTGATCTTCTCCTCTGGTGTACTTTAAGGATAAACTAGAGAACTCTTTTAGAATGGTCCAAACATTTAATTCTCATCAACATTCTGGAGTGATTAAAATTAATTAAAAAATTTAATAGCTGTTAAAAAGGTTACAGACTCAAAACATTCCCCTCTCATTTGCTCTTGCAATATTAGTTTTTCAATCATAGGATTTTCTACACCTTTTCTAAAACCTTACCTAAAAACTTAGCAGCAGAAAAACCCTCACCTCTCTCCCAGGGAGAGTGTATAATCAAATTTAAAAATAAAAACACAAAGCAAAAGCACACATTTCATTTAATTCCCTGACTGACAGTGTAATTACCAGGAGGCTCAATTCACTTTAAATCACCAATCCTATATTGATTTGTTTCACTAAGCAGAGCTGAGACTCAGGCAATCTAAATCATTCATAATTCCAAAAATGAACTATACCTTCTCAAAACTAAGTAACTGGATTCTACCAGAACTCCATTACTGTAAGTTATATGCTTCCAGCTATGAAAGTGAGGTATACATGTGGTTAAGGACAAAAAAATGTTGGCTAACAGCACTACTAAAGTACAACATCAAATGTATTGCACCCTGCATTTACAGTCCTTACAGGCTAATCCCACCCTTCAGAAGACTTAAGACTGAACAACCACTCCACTGATCTTTTTCAGTCACTGACACTGCAAAATACCTCACCTACGGCTCCCACTTCAAATCCTATGCCAGAGGGTTCTGGTTATATTTTACATTTTCAAATATGTTGTTTCATTAAGACAGAAGAAATCTCTTGAGTAGGAGTTGGGGTTGAACCACACAAAGTTAAATGTCTAGACCATCGTGAAAGAGATCTCCAGCTTATCCTTAAAGTTCACCAAAGAAGGAGACCAGGGAACACTGGAGGTGATCAGTATCCATCTCAGCCATAAAGCTCTTCCCAGCATTCAACCCAAAATCACCTTCCTCCAGTGAACAAGGATAGCTGAACATTTCCTTTTGTAATATAGCTTTTTATACATTTCAGGATGTTTGTCTTCCATCTTCTCTTCCCTAGGCTGAAGAAACCTGCCTCCTCTACTCTTTTCTCATGAAGCAAACAGGTAAGATTTTTGTGAGAATGAAGATGAAAGTCCTTCCATTTGCTTCCAAAATAATGAAGGGCAGTTAAGTTTATTTATTTATAGAACAGTAGGTAAAAGAGTGCAAGATTCCAGGATTTCTCTTTCACAGATGGTAAAGGGAATTTACTGGTCCAAGTTTTAAATCTGTGGTTAATACTACATAACTTTACCATTCTATAGAGTATGGAAAACATGTTAAAGTATTTTAAAGAGAAGGAAAAGACAATATGAAACTTGAAATAGGGATAATAAATGTTGTCTGGGAATGGACAGTAAACGATATATAGGAAAGAAACTGAAAAAAAAATGCAAATTGAATAGGAATGAGAGACATATTTAAGCATGTCTCAATTACTGAGAGGAGAAGACAACTGTAAAGACACACTTCTAGTTTTACACTTTGATCACAGTCACTTTATTTGGCAAGATTCCAAGTGAAAAATAACTGTTAGTGATCCAAGTGTAGGTTTCAGTTGTCTAATGTCTCAACTTACTGCAGTTTCTGTAGAAAGGCTGATGACATGGTGACAATACAGCTGACCAGCACAGAGCAAATGGAAAGAGTTTAATTTTCTAAAGCCTGAGAAAGACCTATAGTTATTGAAATTTTTTCCAAAAAAAAGAGAACTGTTTAACAGCACAAGAGGGACACACAGGTGGTTCTGCTTATCTGACATTTATCCATCTCCATGTATGCAGAGCATTGTTATATTCTAGCACTTATGTACCACACAGAAATGTGACTCTGCTCAGACACTCCTGAACTGTGCATGATTCCAACCCTTCTCTGAGATTTTTTCTCTCACTTTCTTCAATGAGCAAACTTTGACACAGCAGAATGAATTCAAGTCCATTAGAAATACAAGTGCTCCATATGGTCTGAATACAGTACCTGTCAAGTACATAAAATACTTTCACTCATCCATCATAATTCTGAACCAATCTATCTCTCCAGCTTAGTTTCTTCCTCCCAATCTCTCAATAAAACACTGGGCAGACACCTAGAAAACATAACTTCCTATAGAGTGTGATGGAAATCAAGCACTTACTCTAATAATGAAAGACACTGAATTATATTTATCAAACTCAATCCCCTCGTTTTACAAAAGACGAAAGGTTATCTCCAGTATTAGCAATATTGATTTAAATTAGGATAGGGATTCTTCAAATTGCAATACATTTTAAAGCATCAATAACTTGAGTAAAGAAAACCCTTCTATAGTTCAGATAATCTTTGGAATCACTATTCAAAGTGCACAGCTGTACCTCTGATGTTGATCCTGCAGGTGGTCTACAGTTTTGACTCTGTCCATCAAATTCTGAATTTCAGTTTTCTGTCTATTTATTATTTCTTTGTACTTGGACAACTCGTCTTCTGTTCTGAAACGCTCATCCTCTAGACACTTTACCTAAACAGAAAAAAAACACCCACAGAAACTATTTAGTCTCACAAACTTCAGAGCTAAATTATTCTGATTATATATCTAGATTGTTGTACAAAGCTCCCACAAAAATTTTTTGGTGGTTCCAAGTAGCTTGGAACAATATCCCAAAGATGGCCAGAGAAGCTAACAAAACAAATAAACCAAAAACTCCCTGAAATGCAACAACAATTGAATGTAGTGCTGTTCCTAAACCAAACAGCCCCACTGCAATCCAACACAGCGTGTTACCTTTGTTCTCAGTGTTCGAAGCTCATCCATGCCTTCCTTAAACGTTCTCTTCAGGTCTTCCAATTCTTTCATTTTTGCATGATGCACCTTTTATAAGGGTGAAAAGCTGAATGAGAAAACTAAATGTACAGTGGCATCTCAAAAAAACTAGGCCAATACAGGCCATCACAACACCTGAGAAAGCTTGAGGCAGAATGGGTACCCCAAAGGGTTGGTTTACTTCTTCAAAGAGCAAAGCAAAGCAAACCCTAAAAGGCTTCTTAATTCTCAGAAGAACCGAGAAGGAAAGTGAGGTTACACACCCTGGTTTTAGGCAAACAAATCTATGCCACAACAGCCCCTAGGGAAAGTTCTGACACTGGATCAACTCTGAAGATGGCATAAGCACACAGGAGATGGTGAGCAGGTACTGCATCATTAGAGAATTTCATCCTGGGCTAGCAAATCTCTTCATAGAACAGAAGCTGTTCCTTATATCTCCTGGCCATTTAGCTTGGCAAAATACAGGTCAGAGAAAGGCCTGCCTACCATCCGAATTTGTGTTTTCAATGACAGCAACATTCATGTTTATAAATGAAAGAGCTGTTATTTCACCTCCATTACACCATGTTTTTCCCCTAACCCTGTTTTTAAAAGGAAATCCTAGGTAGTACCTGACAGCATCCTCCCAAAATCAGTGCTGGAAGCAGATGCTGGGATGTAGTATTTAGCCAAAAAAAAACCCCAACAAACCAATGAGTTTGGCAAAAACTGTCAGCAGCTTAAAATAAGATTCTTAAAATTAAAATCTCATAGAATTTTTTAACTACTAAGTTGCCAGTTGTGTGGACTCGACACACCACGTATTTACCTCCAGGTGATCAGACTTCTCCTGAATTTGTTTCTCTAGTTCCCCTTTAGTTACTCGGAGTTTTGCACCCAATTCATTTGATTTAATTTCTTCTGACTCCTAAAGGGATTGAAAATAATGTAAGTAAGAGTTTTAGAGTTTATGATCCCCTTTCCACTACTATGAGTGTGCAGACAGCTTTTCACATCACCCTTTCCCATAAGTCCATATTGAATAATCCTGACCATACCAAGAAAGACCCCCACACTGTATACCAACCAAGACAAACATTTTCCCTTTTATTTAACAACTTTCCCGTGAAGAAACTATCCATCTCAGCTTTGTAGCTTGCACAGCATAATTCTTTCCTGCTACAGCTTAAGTCAGAAAGGGAAGAGGAAGAAGATTCAGACAATAAACATTAATTTGACCTCCTGAGAATATGTACCTACTTGATAGGATTTTATCATTTCTTGACAGTTTTTCCTTATCTGATCTGCTTCTTCCTTTGCTTCAGTTAATTTTGTCATTGCATCTTTGAGGCGTTCTTTGGTTTCCTACAAAAACAGTAATAAAGAATTAAGTTAGATAAGCAGGTTTAATGTGGGAAGAACATTTCTACTAACAAAAACCTTCCTATTTCAGTCAGGATTTAACAAAAAGCCCAACATGATTTTTCTTCTTGCTCCTACTGAACTATTACCTTATGCAATTTCATTTCTCCCAACAGAAAGCATGACAAAATGATCTCTTGCTTATGTGCACATTTTCAGATGATAGATTTAACTATCACTTAAAAACTAAACAGAGATGACAGTTAATTCAAATAAAAAAACCTCTCAATAACAAATGAAAAGTTGATCACTCAATTAAAAGAATTCCCTCACACATCCTTTCAATACTCCCATTTTATTATCAGTATCTCTAAAGGACTATTCTGACTTTTGCTGCAGGTATTCAAATTAAACAGATTTAGAAACACTTTAGAAACAGATTTTAATGTTATATAAAGAGGAAGTAGCATGACAACTATATTATTCTATTTTCATGTCAAGCTAGCAGCACCATTTCACTAACCTTGTGTGAATCCACTTCTGTTTTCAATTTGTTCTGAGCCCATTTTACTTTGATAACGTGAGAATTGATTTCTTCTTTCAATTTTTCTATTTCTTTGTTGAGTCGAGTGGCTTCACCATCCTAAGAAAATTTTTTGTAATTTAAATCATCCAGTGCTTCTACAAAAAGACTCTTGTTTAAGTGTCAGGTTGTGGGTTCTTCCTTTAATGCCTGGATTTTGCAAAATCATGCACATACTGGAGAATGCCCAAAAATCCTTCAGCCCATAATCCAGTGAAAAAAACAAAACCCAATTACTGTTGAGGTCTGAATACCAAGGTAAGGTTGCATTAGTGCTACTGTATGTTAACAGTAAGTGTCTGATAAAAGACAAAGCACAGTCTATAGTTCTGATCTAAAGTACCTCCTGCACAAGCTGCACAGTTCTCTTTTTGTTCTTTCTTTTGGTAAAGGATGAGTGGTAATGTCATATTATAGAAAGCTACAGACAAAAATCATGACACGATCACATGGTATTACCAACTAGATGGCTGCAGTAGTGCGAGCACTGACAGGAAAACATTTGCAAGTCACATCAGTAACCTGGGCCTTCAATTAAAGTGTGATGCCCAGTCATTTATCTATTTTTGGATCTTTCACATGAAATAGAATTGCAAAACACAGCTGTGAATCACAATAGAAAAAGACTTGGATCATTTAATAGTTAATGTCTTACTGCTTTCTAAATAAAAAAAAGCAAATTTTTGGAATCGGGCCTGAAAATTCCTATTGCTTTATCACCAATTTTTAGTATTACAAAAGATGAAGTACAGAGTGAAAACACAGAAAAACAGCCAAAAACACCCTGTAATAATGTAATACCACTGCAGCCTTTTAAAACGAAACCCAAATAATCTAGAAATTACCTCAAAATCTTGACATTTGCAACAAGTAGTCTTCGATTTGGTAAAAAAAAAAAATCCAAAATGTTGCACAAACTAATATTCGGGAAAATATTAGAAGGAAACAAAACCCAACGAAAACAGGTTTCTCTCCCCAAGTACAACAGCAAACAAGTGACCAGGTTGTTCTGACAGTGCTTTTAATAATTCACTCCATTCACTGAGCAATGCTCAAGAGTACCTTAGATTCATAGAGCTGGTGCAATCTTCCCTTTTCCTGAGAAAGTTGTTTGATTTTATTGGTATGCTTTTCTATTTCTTTGTTTGCATCTCTGACTTTTCTCTCAAGGATCTCCTTTTCCTTTCTGAGATCAAGAGACTCCTTCTCCCCTCGGACGTATTTCATCACCATTGTTTCCTTTTCATGCCGTGCCTCCTCACATTTCTTGTTTGCCTTGAAAAACATCAAAATAGAATCAGTAGATTCAATCATGTATTTCATAATCATCTTTTATAAGACACTACTTTGATATTTTCAGTATTGTAACAGAGTAGCATAACAAGGCAGGACTCAAAAGCCCCTGTTTTGCAAAGAAAAGACTATTACAGGATCCCTCTGGAATTATTCATACTTCTAACAGTGAATATGAACCTTAGGAGATGCAGCTTCACAGCTAAATATCTCAAATGAGTTATCAATGCATTAGTAGTTTGGTAGATAATCTGTTGTTTCAGAAAGAATGAACTAAGTTGGTACGTTTTAGTAACAAAATAATTTTGCCAGTACTCAGAACCAGTCCTCTGTTTCCCCTCACTCACATGCCAACTGCACAATCATTATCCAGGGGCTGATTTTCCAGATGGCTCACTTCCAGTGGCTTATTTTTATAGATTTCCTCTACCCCAGAACTAACAAGTTCTGCCTCAAATTAGGAAAAAAAAGAAATCACAGCTTTAGGATCCATACAACAGAGAAAATCCTTGGCACAATAAGGAAAAAAAATCCCAGCTCTCAGTAATACATAAAGAGAAATTAAGAGCTTTGTGC
Organism: Serilophus lunatus; assembly: GCA_013399895.1. Taxonomy (NCBI): domain Eukaryota; kingdom Metazoa; phylum Chordata; class Aves; order Passeriformes; family Eurylaimidae; genus Serilophus; species Serilophus lunatus. The sequence continues at coordinate 3,755,125 of VXBA01001255.1, forward strand.
TGGAGTTGGGAAAAGGATTAAATTTTAGGATACTCTGACAGGCTTTCAGCTTCTTTTGAATCAAGTTCAGCTTACAGGTAAGAAAAATGAGATTTCCTTGAAGGCTGAATTCCATACGTATAAAAATACACATTTTTTAAGAGTTATCAGACATTCTAGAATGTTAACAACAATCTGGAAATTCACTGGTACCAGTTATCAAAATGCATATATAACTGCTCACTAGCAGTTCCAGTTTTGGAAAATTTTGCCTTACCTAGTGATCCAACATGCTTCCTACAAGAACAAAGTTTGTTCATTAGGTGCTCAATGGTTTAAGGTTTTCCATATTACCTGTTCCATTCGAAAGGCCATCTCTTTATGCAACTGCTGAATAGCATTTTTGGCTGCTGCATCTTGAGTTACAAGTTTGTCTTTACTAGCTTTCACTTCTTTATTAAGCTCTTCTATTCTTGCTTCCAGCTGAAAGACAACATTATGATATAATTACAGGGAAAATACACTTTGATCATGTTTTATACAGGCAGGAACATTTCACACAAAATTAGATGCTTCAATAGATATTTGCCTGTATTTTACACTTGTCAAGCTGCAACTACTCATATCAACATCTAGCTGTGCATGACAGTACAAGCATGAAAGATGTCACTTCTCATCTTCAGCGAGAATGAAGATGCATCAAATGAAGTAAAACACAAGGCACAGTAATTTACTACACAAAAAAATATAGATTGACAGTAAGTGCTGAGAAGCCAGAGCAGAGCTGGCTGATCTCTGAAGCTGCTTCATCTTCTCCCCTTTTGTTCCTGTCCTTGTGCCATATCCTTCACCGTGCCAGCAAAGCAGCCATGCATCCATACTGAACTGGACTGGGAATTAATTAATTGAAAAATAACTCAGCAAATAAAGGAGGAGCTCAGTCATTGCACTTTTTTTAGCCACTAGTGAACCAAGTCAGAGACCTGATCCAGCTGAAGAATAATGACCCATGTTATCTGGAACACTTCCCAGAGTGCGTCCATTGCCAAGTCATGCAAGTCCAGCAGGAGCAGCGTGGTGGCTGCATAAGCTGTGACACTGCCTCAGCCTTGTTCAGATTGTGCCTAAACACTATTCCATTGTCCTAGGGGAAAGCCAACTCACCAAGGTTGGGGCTTTTTTTGCTTTGGGGGAGAAGGGGCAAAATCTCAGGGCATCTTCCATTTTTATGCAATTCCAAGCTGCTGTGTAAAAGTCAAGAACCACCTAAAATGTTTTTGTTAGCACACCAGGACTTGATCATACTCTGTTCAGTAAAAAAAACCATGCATTGTTTGCTTGGAACTGTGAGTGCAGCCAAGCCTCCATTTACTTGAAAGTTATCAGAATTTCTGAATTAGTGTTTTCTAACATTAAACCATTCCCATCACAAATTAAAAAACCTCAAGTGTTTCACACCAGTGTACGTCAGAATTCCAGGTGCTACCCAACCACCACATCAAACTATTACACTCCAAACAAATATTTTCTCAAGTGACTTGCAAGCCTGTAGTATCACCAACTCCCTCACAAATACTTTCTTTTCAGAATGGATAAAGCAAATGCTGCATGATGCACCTTCATGAAATCATCCAGTGCTTCCATGGAAATACAGACCAAAGAATGAGCAACCTGCTCATACAGATGTATCCAGACATAAGCAATTCTAATTTGTAGCCTAAAAATAAGACTTTACCATTTCATTTTCAATCACATCATGGATTTTCAAAGACTCTGAAATCAGCCAGAACACAGACAGACTAAGCTTCTATACACATGAATATATTCCTCTGGAAATACAAGCCTGACACACTGCTTTATGAACAGATTTCTGTGTGATGCAGACATTAACAGAGAAAGCTGACAACTAGGACAGTCACCAGTACTTTGACAAACAAATTAGTATTTTAAATGCTATCTCTTGCCAGATTTCCAAGATACAGTCTGCCATCAGCTAGCCAACCACCTGCAGGAACACCAGCAGACAGCTTCGTAACCAACGAGCAGCGGCACCTGGTGTGACACCTTTTCTTCCCACACTAGAACCAGCCTAAACCATGCACACACCATGCTCCTCTTTGGCTTTCCGTGGCTCTAACAAGTCCCTGGGAAATGCCTGTATAGAAAGTCAGGTTATCCAAAGATACTAAAGGCTTTTAGACGATTTCTTGGACTAGAAGAGCAGATTTATCCTCTTAAAAACTTAGAATAGTAAGCTTTGTCACCCCTTCCTTCTTTGAGCTCCTTGTTAAACAGTGGCAGTAGTGACACTATATTCATGTGAGATACTAACCAGCACTTGTGTTTTGTTATCTGTACCTGCTTAATGATGCTGAGGTGCTGCTTTTCTGTTTCTGTTCGTTTTTTCAATTCATCTTTTAAGTTGTCCTTCTCTGAGCAAATTTCCAAAATCAGTTCCTGATGCTTTTTATTTTCTTTAATCAATCTGTAAAGGGGAAAATTAAAAAATTAAACAAGGTACATCGGTACTGGGTCTTTTGGTTGCTTGTTTTCAATACTGAGATTCATGGTTTTTGCTCTTCAATCTGCAAATTTTATTGGGAAGCCAGAAACCCTAACAAAATTCTTACAAAAGAAACCAACTAATGCAGAACAATGTTGTGCATGTGGAATTTAACTCCAAACCAGCAAGTAGCATCTTCCTTGTGAGGCAATTCCTTGTTTCCAGCCTCTTGAGGTTGTTGTGGTCCATGATGACATGAGACATCTGATAACTACATGAAACTACAGAAATTTAAATATTAGTAATTTTAAGGTACACATAAGGCAGTGACTGCCAGTCAACAGCTCCATCAGCCAAATATCCGAAAACACAGAGATTTTATCCATTTCATGGATTGCTCAGAGTATCTCTGGAAGTTCACAGTCTGGTAAGAAATGGAATCCTACTTTTTACAGTAGGTATATAACAACAGTCCATGCTCATGCTCCTCAAAATTCAGTTTTTAGTAGTAGTTCCAGTTCAGCTCAGCTGTTTGAAGCCAACACATACATGGTTTGACCTTCTAGCATAAAAGTCAGAATTGCTGAATAAAAAGTCTCAAATCCACTTCCACGCTTGCAGATGCTGTTAGATGGTGGGTATTTTAAGACACTAATTGCATGAATTTCTGGGAGACATGCATTAACCTGGGAAAGATAATTAAATATCCCTTTACACATCTGTTTTCATCTTTATCTCCCCTCTGTTAAAAAAAATCCTCTAAACAAACTAGTTTCCTAAACTATAAGGAAGTCAAAATCAGTAAGAGAGCTTAGCACTTGTGATCTGTTTTTTAATCTCTTAATAAATATTCCAGGACTACAAACTGTGAATTCACTCCAGAGCTGCTCATGTATACACTTAGACCTGGTGACAGGAGACAACTTGGCTGTTTACAGAACAATGTTACAAGACATTCTGCTGCCCGTGAAGTAAGGGATAAAAGAAACACAGCCCAGAATACTCTCTGGACCAACCATAACATGCTTCACAGCAGTTTTACACTCTTGAGGTGAGTCCCCAAGAGTTACATGGGTGCAGCTGGGATGGCAGCTGGCCAAAAAAAGAGACCAAGTACGTGTTTCTATAACATACATATAAACATCTGTCTCTAACAAAGTGATTGGTCCATGGCTGAAAACAATGACCTGCCTGAGTTTACCATAAACAAGTAAAACTCATGAACTCCTGGATTTTCCACCATCCACACACCCAGCCCTTCAGACTCCCACTCCTCCTCTGTAACTACTGAATGTCTAACTGTGCATTCCCACAGTTTCCTTTCACCAACTGACTTTTCTCACATCTATGATTTCTGAGGTTAACTGGTGAAGTGCAAGAGAATACTTTCCCCATTGGGACTCTCTCTCTCTCTGGTTTCCCTTCCTTTGATGTCCTCCTATATCATGGTATGGGAGAGCCTTATATGAAAAGTAGGACACTCATTTCCAGTTCTGGAAAAAAGGAATAAATACTAAGTTAGAGGCTACATTTTGTTAGATTAAAAAAAAAAATTCCAAAGAGGTAACAAAATATGAAATGCCACGTAAGGAATCATGAAATCAAGCAACTTTTGATGAACAGAAATATTCTTGTGTTATACATAATGCTTGGTAGAACTATTAAACCCAGTCCATTACAGCAAAGCTTGTAAGCCATGCATTCCAGAACTCCTGCCACAAAATGTGGCCAGGAGTCTTACATGTCTATATATGACATTTCCAAGTCAAAGAAAACTCTCTGCTGATAAAAAGCTTTGCTGGATTATGACAGGAGATTGAATACTACTTGAAGAAGAAACAAGCAATTTCAAACATAAATAAAATGCACATTGTGGGAAGCAGTACTTTCAAAGATTCATTTCTGCAAAGACATATGGACTGAATGAATCCTGGACTATTTTTGTATCACCATCACTTTTACAGTATTTAAGTAATTCTAGACATTGGCAGGCTGTTCAATGACACAGTTGGCTATTCAGTTCCTGCCAAACTCAGATTGGCAATTCAAGAATTCAGATCTCTAAACACATGCTTTTATTTACCAGCATATACCAGAAGTAAATCCTCACTTGAAGAACATAATTAACAGAAGCTCATTAACTATCAAGAGACAACTTGCTTCATACTAAAATGCTGTAGGCAGGTGCACACAACACGCTGCCAAAACTGATAAGTACACACCTCCAGCTGTGAGGAGCCTGCTCAAATACTCACTTTTTTATAGTTTGTTCTTGCTGCAGGTATTTATCTTGCACACATCTTTCAAACACAGCCAAGGCATGCTCTCCTCTCTGCACACCGTTTGGGAGTTTTCGTTCCTTTGAGAAATCCGTGGATAAGAGCTCAGACTCGAGTTCCTTCAGCAAATCCTCCTGTGAGGAACTCTGCTGTATGGTGGAAATGAGCTTCTTGGTGCAGTCTGTGTCATAAGGGCTCTCTGAATAGATTTTATCACTTGATTTCTGCACAAACTTGGACTCTTCCCTCAGATCCTGCAGTATTTCCATTAATGATTGCTCTGGCTGGTTAGATTTGGGATGGTGGTGTTCAAGTTCTTCCCTAGGTAAGTGTTCTGTTTTTGTGGAGTCGTCTACCTTTTTTTCACAGGAGGGATTGGCACAGCAGCCTGCCCCTTCACAGTGCTGCTGTCCTTCTGCTGGGGCCCCATTCCTGCTCATGCCAACAGCTGTTGAATCCTGATCCACGGACAAACTCAATTCCTTTTCCAAGACATCAGCACCATCTCCAATACAGCTGATGCTTGGGCAGTCCTCCACTCCAGATGTTTTATCGGACTTCTCACGTTCTGGGGACTTTGACAGATTGACTGACTCCAGCGCGCTTTGCATTTCTGGTGAATGTTCCTCCATAATCCTCCTTTGGAAATCTAGATGGAGAATTCACATTACACAACGTGTTATATTCAAAATCAAAAGACATCAAAGGGAAATGAAGGCTACTAGAAAGTAAAATTCAAAGCATTATGTGGTGTTATGCAGAGTTTGTTGCTCTTTCAGCCCAACTTTTAAGTAAAAGCTCCAGTAGAAGCTCTTTCAAAACAAGGTGAAAATCAGGGATAGCAAACAGGAAGTAGTGAGACAGAAAATGTCAAGACAACAAAAAGAGCAGAGCTTTTTAGAATTAATAATTTTACCATTTAAATTCACAGAAATCCCAAGTAATCACCTCTGAAAAGAACTTTCGACATAAAATTGAAAAAAAAATTAAGTATTTAGAATCTTTCACTTTCCTACATATGACTTGAAAGCAACAATGATTTGACTTACTCATTTTTACAACATAGGGTGATTCCCCCATCTAGCCAGAACATCCTCTCTCAGTGCCCATAAAGCAAATCTGTGTGTACCCAGGAACCTCAGGGAAGGGGCTGGGGGAGGATGAGGGTGAGATTCTCTTTTCCCATCTGCTTTCAAGCAACCAAAATCTCCCAAGAAATAGCACAGATGGGTCTGTGCCAGATCTGCTCTCTCAAAAAAATGTCTGCTTGCAGAGCAAACATCGGAGGACTTGAAAAGCTCTGCAGAAAGTGTTCTACAAGAAGGATCCTTTTTGAGATCCCCTTATGGAAGAGTCTGGATGTCATGCTGTATCTTCTTTCTCGGGAATCCCAGACGGTCAGGTCTGTTGTAAGACTACTGGCAATTTTGGCAAGCACAAGAAGCCTTTACTTCCATCAGGAGAAATTCATTACAACACTTCCAACTTTTAGTTGCAACCCTACCCCCCTACGCTGGATAATTTCAGCTATTTAAAAATCGGGCAAATTTTTCACTTACGAATTCAACTCTGCCACTCCAACAGTTGTCTCAAAGGAAGCAATAACCTTGTCACCTTGCAACATCAAACTTGCTTCCATCCTTGCTGTCTCATTTGTTCGGCTCTCCCTCACAGGCCTCACAGTCCAAGTCCCTCAGCTCCATGCCCTGTCCTTTGCTCCAGTCAAAGGAAACCCTCTGTGCTCCTTGGCTCCACTCCCCCTCAGTCCTGGCCTTATTAACTAACACTCCAGATTAAGGTTCATATTGCTAAAACAGAGGGATATGAGAATCCCATTAGTTCTGTCACTAATTGCTGCCAGTATCACCTTTCACTGTCAGGCACAATAATCAGCTCAGGAACCAAAGCAGCAGCTTCAGCCCAGCTGTTTCTACCAGGAAATACCATCGCACAAACACCTACAACCAGTACCTGAAACCAACAGCTGGGCTGCAGCTGCCGCTTAATCAACAGGGAGAAGGAATGTACAAAACCGAGCAGATAGCTGATGGCACAAAAGGGAACATGTCATCACTGGACGAGTCACAAATCATCAAACAACAATTATGTATTTACTGAGTAACACTTTTCCCTTTTGGTTTCAAAGCAGAAACCCCCAATGCAACAGCCCCTAACCCAGTGCAAATCAATAGGAACAAATGGTTTGGAGAGGTACAATGAGAATAGAGAAGGAGAAGATAGTCTGTAAATAATGTGACATAAGGATTCTTCATTTTGCAAACAAATCTTCTCTGATTATTAATGAAGTCCTTGATTCCTCTTTGCTTCAAAAGATTTATGTTTAGGTCAATGCTGGAGCAAACAAATCCATCCACTCTGTGCAGCCCAAACAAATGCTCTTTTGGAACTTCTTTGGTAACTTCTGCCAGTAAGGAAAGCTCACAATGTATTACTGATATTCCAAAACAACACAAATCCGACTGACAACCTCAATGTGCAAGCAAAAAAGAGGAGGACAACCACAAGAAAAAGTATCCAGTAGCAGCAGAACATGCTAGTTCCTACTTAATTAAAAAGCTGTTAAAAACCAATGCTTTAAGAGGGGTGCACTTAATACAACCAATAGCCATAAGATAATTCGCAAATGATGCAATTAAGATGAAAGAAAAATTCACCTTCTAGTAGATGTCATGTAGTTCTTGTAGTTATAGTTTATAATCCACACACTCAGCTGTTAAAAATACTATATTACCATACAGCTGAGGTACTATTTTTTTTTCTATAGCACTTACTCCAGTCCAAATTCTTGCTGATGCTTTTTCTGGAATGATCAGAGGAGGGGTTTAGGTCATTTTAAGCTTTTTATAAAGCATTTCCTAAAGTGTTATAAAATCTCTCAGTTGTTTGACGTCCTACTGCCTCCAACCTGCCTGTGGCTGCCCAGCTGCTGCAGTCCACCATTACCACAAGAAAAAAAGTGGTAAAATGAGACACATGAACTTCCATGTTGGTTATTATGCCTAAAATATCCAGTCCAGTCAGCAAACTGGGTGGTATTTATCGTCCTATGAAAACAAGTGAAAAATACAGCCCTGCTAAGGGAGTACATTAGGAGGGTCACCAAGTTTTCTTGTTATTTCCTTTTGTGAATTAGTATTAGAGAGAAAGATTAATCTACATGGAAGTAGAAATACAATTATTTGCACAACTCAATTAGTCACAGAGCAAAAAAAAAAAAGCCTTAACAACTTACAGTTAATATCAATCACAAATAAAGTGCAGGTTTTGCATCAAATGCACGGGGAATCTGAGCAGTGATTATACAAACTGGTTAAAGTATGGAAAGTAAATTATGATGATTCAGTATTCCCTGCAGTGTTACTTTAATTTCCAGTGGTACATAGAATATAACTGTATTAAGTTCCCAGTCTTTCTGATTCCAATACACTGGGTTTTAGACTTATCTGCCCAAATCCAAATCTGTCCATGACGTGCACAGATTTTTGTTCTCTGTCACTGAAAAGGATTAGTTTTTACATTCCAGTTACTACCTTTTAAACAGAAATTAAACTTAAAAATTGATTACAGGATCACAATTTACTTTCACATCAGAAATGCCCTGACAAAGCAATCTCATGATATTCCAATGTCTCCTGAATATCCCAAGCTTGTTGTGCCTACCTCAGAAAACTCAACATAGCAGACAAATGTCCTTTATAATGTCAGACAGAAAGGCTGCTGAAGAAAAGCCTCCTGCTTTGTAAGCAAAAGGTTTTGTGTGAAAGAAGCTTAAAAGGATCAACACTGCCAGCCCAACAGTAGCAATTTGAAGTGAAACATGCCAATATTTCATGTTTCACATCAAACACACAAATACAGCAAGTTCCACATATTTGGACACCACTGACAGAAGCTCCACACCTTTCCAGGTGTAACATCCATCTTCTATTGCCCCACTCATCCTCTGACTTCTCCAAAATCAGGGAAGTCCTCAGGTTATACATATTGCATTTTCAGAAAACAAAACAAGGGGTTTTAGGAGGTTTTCAAAAGGTGCCAGAAACAACCAAAAAAGGCAAATCTTGATTCAGGGAAGTGAACCGATATGTCCAAACATCAAACCAGCAAAGTGCCAGGGGAGCACTGGCTGCCCTTGCACGGTCCTCCCTCAGGGTTCACCTTCAAACAGAACAGCATTTATTGCCCCTCATCCCCTCCCCGCGGTGCCTCACTCTCACACTGTGTGTCCCCCTGGCAGCCTGTACCACAGGAGAATGGGATCACTTCGAGTCAGCCAAAAACACCCGAGCAGGAGCTTCTCCAAAGGGCCTCTTGAGGTCAGCCCAGCCCAAGCTGGCTTGCCCACATACCGGGAATAGCTCCCACCCATCCAGAGCAGCACCCCAAGAGCTTTGTGTCACTTGAACACTTCCTGCTGCTGTGACAGGACTCTGCACTCACAGAACAGGTCTGACCACTCCTCCTCTCCGTTAGTCTGACACTCCAACACCTCCCCGTGTTCCTGCCCCTGTTCACACCCTGGGATGTGAGCAGCACAGGAGGAGGGACAGCAGCACAGCTCAGCCCTCTTTGCAGTCAGAATAGAGACAAGCTGTGCCTTCAAAAGGCAAATCTTTGCCTTTTTTTTTTAAACATACACTGTTTTCTCTCACCACAGATATGTTTTTAAAGATGCAAAGGGCATACACACTTTTCCTCATTATCAACAAAACCAAGTTTAAATCTACATCAGCACACGTGATCTCCGAGTCCTAATGTAATCTTTAAAACAAGCAGTTAAATAGCAGCCAAAGGACACATAACATTAAAGGCCACGGAAAGGGTTACAACCATTTATCATGCCACTTAAACAGAGATGTGCTTATCTGCTGAACTGCTGATAGCACAAGTGACTGGAATCAGCAGCAGGCAATATGGTGACAATAGAGTGAGTGGACAGTACACCAGGATTTTAAGACAGAAACGTCTCACAAGTATGTAAAGGACTGCAAAGACTCTGGAAACAGCATTTTTTCATTCACTTTCTTTGTTACACAATAGGAACATCCTCTGTTAGCTGTTAACTAAAGGATAAAAACAGGAACAACTGTGACATTCATTTAAGCTCCCGGAGGAAGCATCTGATACAACGTAAGTATTGATCAGTTTGGGACAACATCAAAAATCTCAATACATGGTTCTGTAACGTGCCAAAGAAAAAAGAAAAAAAGTATTTCCTGTATCCTTCTTCAGCAGCAGTGCAGAGAAGCTTCTGCTTTAGAAGTGAATTGCCAGTTCAGAGTCCATTCACTGGTGTGGAGAACAGCAGTTCCTGTAACAGCCAATCCTTCCCTCTCCTCTGCTGAAAAGCACCTCCACTCCTACTTTTTAAGGAAGCTGTTTGACATCCTCATCCCTCGGCTGTTCATTCACTTTATCCCTTGAAAATGCTCCCCCCTCCCCTCTAGCACTGCTGATTCCCAGCCACTGGAAGGTAATTCATGATGAAAGCAACTCCCTGTGTGTTCTACACTCTGCACAGATCTGACTGGGAACACAACCTTTCCCAGCTCCAGCCTGTCCTGAGAGCACAGGCATGTGCTGGTACACTTTAATTCAACAGTATGCCATTTCACATTGCCTGTCTTTTCAGTTTTCTTATCCAATGAGAACATGATTCCTTTAAATCCCTGACTACAAAGGACTTTCCTGAGCAGCTGCAGTACTAACAATGCATTTAATTTCATAAAATAGATAGCTTGACACAAACCATCAACACATCAGTTGTAAATAGGGAAGGAGGAAATTTGTTTCAGCCAGTTTTAAAATACATGTGAGATGACATCTAAAGAAAATTAAATTTAATATTAAATTATAAGTATAGGAAGCATTTGCTGAGGTGTGGCTGTCTAAAAGAATTCATTTAACCACAAGGGCAAAAAAGAAAGTGTGTGCCTTGTTCACCTAGTAACTACCACAATGGGGCTCCTCTACAACAAACAGATTAAAGAAGGACAGAATTGTGTGCCTGGGCTGGTTCTGTGAGCAAACAGATTGAAGGTCAAGATCTTGAGAATTAAAAAAAAAATAAATCACTGCTTTAAAAGAAAAAAATGTATTTGCACTACAAAACTTAAAAAGACTGCAGAGATAGGAGCAAAAAAAGACTCATGCTTCCATGGGTGAGTGCATGTACAAAACATCGCTCAACCCAGGGTTGAAAAGAAAGTAAAGAATCCACTCTGGGGCACAAAACCTTCTGAAAGGGGAGTAATGGGAGAAGGTAATGCAGTAAATGCAGTTCACTGTACATGCGATACAGTCAACCACACATTACATAATCAAATGGCCAGCTGCAGTCAATTATTTCAGCTCCTTTCAACAAGAAAGGGGTTTGCATCACCTTTGGGTGGATGTTTTTCACTTGTAGCTGTGCTCCCAAGAGAGGCCTTGTAGCAGAGGCTCTGATGGAGAGGGAATCACCTGCTCTCCAAAAAAAGTACCTGTGCAATACCCAAAACCTTGAGAACACAGTTCTCTCATCAGCTAAGATCACATAAGCTCTTCACCTCTGGATATGTAAAAAGCATCCAGACAGGTTTTATGGGATATGAAACAAGTTCATTTTTGAACAGAAACACAAGGTAAGCTCACATAACTTTCCATTTCCTACCTGCCACAGCAGAGTACACAGATTTCCTTAAAGCAATGCTCTAAAGCTCCAAATTCACTCAAAGCTGCAATCCAGACAAGATGCATTTCAGAAACTGGGGGCAAGGAAAGGAGAGCTGAGGTGCTCCATGACTCAGGGGCAGGTGACTCCAGCAGGTCCCCAGCTCAGGGCCAGAACAGTCTGGTGACACTGACACCAGCACAAGGCCCCATCACTCTCACATGATGTCACTGCCCTGTCACTGCAGTGTGTGCTGGGAACTCACTCAGGCAGCTCTGCTCACCTCTGAGCAAAGCCCACACGTTCACAGGAAAAACCTCTCTAGAAAACAAGGCAGTTTTCCTTATGCTGGAATTTGTGACCCCTATTTCCCTGTTCTTGCTCAAGAACTGGATTGGTAACTCACAAAATTGCTGCTGTTACTCTTCATTTTGCTTTCCAAGGTGGCACAGAAATTCACCAGAATTCCACCAGAAATTCATCATGAAAGTCTAAGCAGACACCCATAAGCAGTTTCAAAAATTTTCCAAAAGCTCTGTAAAAAATGCTTGTTTGATATATGGGTTTACAGAGATTTTTTTGCTAACACATCCCAGCATTGTGGGAACAAGAAAGGAAGAAACAGCTTCATTTTGATACTGGAGGTGCCAGATGCAAACATTTACAAATAGCTCCAGTTTTAGCAAAACTGAATTTAGGAAAGTGGACACACAGCCTGCCTACACGCCTAGAGTGTGGGTTTCTCTCCGTAGCCCAGTGTCAGATGAACAGAATATTCCGCACTCAATGAAACCCATCAGAAATGTAACATTTTCCCAATGACTGCCCTGAGCGTTGCCCTGCAGCTCCTCAGAGAACAAAGCAGACATTGCAGCACCTGAACAAAGCAGACATTGCAGCACCTGAATCTGCAGCTGGTCCAGAGAGGTACCACAAAGTTTCATTTCATTACTCTGCCTTTGTAAGAGCTCTGCCATCATCCAGAGGCCTGGTCACTGCTACATGTTACAGATGAAGATAGAAATAATTTTAACTTGGTTATGCAACCTTTCAAAGCTGGTTCAATAATCAAACAAGAATGATTAAAAAGCCAAGACACATTCAACAGAAGGCTACTAAGGGAAGTCCAAAGTAACAGCTAAATCTAGAACTGAGAGGTCTGGAAGACAAGACTAATTTTTTTTAAATGAAAAGTATTATCACAAAATCATAACTGTCAGAGAAAACACTGCCTTTTTTTCTGTGTCACTCAACAGCAAATTAAAATGCAGCCGTGAATTTCCAAGAGGATGTTACATGCGTTTCACAGCCAACCCACAGAATGAGCTTTACACTCAGTTCATTACACTCAAGCAGAATCCCAACCTGGATGAACTTCTCTAAAGCTCAAGAAGCAAAGACAAATAAGTAACTTTAAAAAAACTACATTTATCATTTATACTGCAATGATGTGTCGGCTCAATCACTGCACTATAGACTAAAGGCTCTGCTAAAGAGATTTTTTTTTTTAATATTGCCTTAGGTTTGCACTCATGCACCTATGAAATGAAGTGACACATGCCTGAAATTTCAACAGCCAAAAGACTTTTCTGGATGAAGCTCTGATGTTCATCAGAAGACCCCAACCAAAGCAAAAAATGCACATCAGCAGCATTTCAACAGTTCAGCTACAAACCCACTTCCCTTTTGCAGGTTCCTGGGCAACAGAAAGACACAGTACAAGTGATTTAGTCAGTTTTTAGTTGCAAATTCAAGAGTTAACATGAGATGCAACATAATCCAGTGTAACACTGGAGATGGAGTGACTTAGTATTTACTGGCTGAAGAACATCTAACAGAATGATAATAACTTTTACAGTTTCCTTGATAAGTCACACACATACGAAGCAACCAGCAATCAAAGTAAGACCTGAAAAAGTTGTGTGTAAAAATGCTTCACAAATGCCACAGCATTTATTAGAAAGACCATAATTTGTCTGGACAGTTTGTTTCACAAAGGATTGTTCTTCCCCTTTAGAGATCATGCTACAATATATTCTATTAAATAATAATAATTCTAGATTAATCACAATAGAATAATACAGTACTTTCTGTTATCTTTGAAGACATCCTCCTAAGACAGAGGCATTAAAGTAACCATTCACAACCAGGTTAAGTGTTAGAATCTGTTGCCACTTCAACTCAGGTTTCATTTCTAACCTGTTATACTCAGGTAAGTGACGAAGTTTATTTTCTATCCTGTTACACTCAGGTAAGAGATGAAGCTGCAGGACAGTTCTGTGCTGCCACATGTGTAAGGACAACCCAACAGGACTGCTAGAGAGCAGTTCTGGTGTATGGAAACATTTCTATCTTACAGTTGTTGTTCACTGTGAAACCCAAGATGCCTCTCCTTCAAAAGCTTTTCACATCTTTACTAGACAATAATCAGTATTTAAGCAAATGAAAATGCTTTTGCAAATCAATGCCAACCTGTCATTGCATCAGAACTCTTGCTAAAAATTTTACATAAGACTAAAAATAAAACTGAAGAGAAATTTTACAGTTTGTTGGCTTACTGCAATCCTCAGAGTGCTTCCACCTAAACTAATCTGAACAGACTGAACACACCTTCATTCTTCACTTGTTGGGCCAGATTTTTGGTTTCTTTTTCTAAAGCTGTTTTTTCCTTAACTACTGTCTACTGCAACACCTTGCAAAAGAAACTCTACTAGCAAAACAAACTTTCCTGCTGTTTTCAATTAATAACCAACCTACCGGTATTTTGTACGGTGTCTTTCACAAGAACTCTGTCAAAAATGACCTTCCCAGACTAAGCTTTATGTCACCAAGTAACACTGCCAACAGGGAAACAAATCCTAGATACAATTCTATTTTTAACTGAAGTTTATTAAAAAAAAGGCTTTAACTAAAGAAGTTCTGTTCTACATGACAAGACACAAAATGCAGCTCTACTGTATAACACAGGTTTCAACTAAATCAAGAGGGATTGGGACAGAAAGGTCCACAAAGCCAGTTATTGCACATAATCTAATGTGAGATAATTTCAAACAGCTCTTCTGGCTTCAGGTTTATGTATTTGGTTACAATTCCACGTGTAAAGTTAACCAGAGCAGCAAGACACACACATTTCGAAGTGATGCAGCAAGGTAAAAGGAGATGAAGTGGATGGAAAAGCATCACACCATCTAAGAAAAACACAGAATTCTTAAGTTTCAGAAGAGATGCAGTTGACCAACACCATTTGTATTCCATACCAAACAGAGGGACTCATGGTCTTCCTGTATTTACACTCAGCACATAGAGGGGGGAAAAAAAGAAACACACCGGAGTCCCACCTACATTCTCCCTTCCCAACATTAATTCACTTTTGCCCAAGATCAAATAGAAGATGCTGCTGTAAATCAGACACAAAATTATTAGGGTATTGGTAAGAAGAAAAACGGACTCTAGGATGTTCCCATCCACACAGAAACCCTCGAGGGCTGCAGCACAGACAGGACAGCTGGGACTGAAGGGAGAATCACTGGGACATCCAGCCCAGGCTCAACCTGACACAGCTCCTGCCACAGCTCACACAGAGACCTGCTTTGATGCACATGCTGGAAGGGAAGGGAGGGGAGCAGACAGCGGGCACTGTCAGGATTTCCTTGATTTTATCATTTAACACCTAATCTCAATTATTTTTCTCAGGTTTCTAATCTGACTCCAGTAAGAGCCTTGGCAGTGCCAAGGGACAAAGCTCAGCATTTCCATCCTTGCCTTGAACGTGGGTCACGTGCTTTACAGGACAAGGGTCACCTAAACTTTACCCCTGCTCAGGTCACAAGTTTGATACTTGAACAATAGCACAGGGTTCCTTCAAGGCACCACCAGGTTTTCCATCAATCCCATGCACGTGGTTAATAATGTGGTCACATTAACTGCAGGTCTGGAGTATATTAAAGCACAACTCCAAAACGAAGTTCATCAGTTAAGGTTTAACAAGTGAGGCTGCATTTGTTCCCATCACAAGTCATGGGGTACACCCTGAGAGGGTTATTTTTTGCCATACAAGGCTCCCAGGGTAGGAAGCTCCCCTACCAGGGGAAAACAACACACAACCAAGAGCATCCTTTTACTGAGAACTTCATGGGGTCACTGCAGGCTTTACCTACAGACTTGCAACCTGCTGTTCACAGAGTGTCTTCAGGACAGAACAACTCAAGTTAAGAAAATGAGTCTCTACCTCAGCAATCAATGCAATGCCAGAGCAGCAGCACTACTTTTCCCTCTCAGATTTTACTAGCTCTGCTCACACCCTGTCAGTCAGTACCACTACAATCCTGTGTGCACCCACCTCCTGACACTGGGAGCATCACCTGTGCAGAGCACAATTACCTGAAGGCAGGGGAAGAAATCAAATTTATGACTGAGAACACAACCAGAACAGAGCACACTCTCTGTGACAGGCCCACTATACCTGTCACAGAGCCACAACTCCTGCTCACACTGCACAGGCTGCAGCACCGACAGCCCTTCTCACAAACCTGCAGTGCCAGGCCACTGCCACCATACAGATCTTGGCACATTTGGCACTGGAGTTTGGCACCAGGTTTGCTTAAAATGGCTCTTTTCAAAGGTTGTTTCCAGAACATGCAAAAGTGCTGTGAAATTCCAACCGTGGCATTAGTGTCTGCATGATCCCTGAGTGCTGGAAAACACCACTCAGGGGGATGGTGAGGCTCTGTTCTTCTCAAATCTGATTTTTCTAGAGCGTTTCTCCAGTATCCCTGGAAACAAACCAGTAAAATACTTTAGTCCTGTAAGGATGTGAAAGAGTCAACTATAACCTCTAATTAATATCAGGTAGTATTATGTACAATATTAAAGTAAAAAAAAAAAAATCAGTATTCCAGATATTCCTTAAAATTAGGGTTGTGATTTTTCTCCTCCATTATGACATTAACTTGTTTCTGATGATTTTTTTCCCACCCTCTATTTGTTGCAGCAGGGTCTTGATCTATGACTTAAATATAAGAATTATCCCTAAGATTCCCCTACATTGTTTTTGACAATAGGAAAATAAGTTCAGAACAAGTGAGCCCAGAACTAAGCACAGGGAATTGCCTCCTGGAACCCACACCTGAACAAAACTTGCAGATTGCTGATTTAAGCTGCCTAATAACACTATAAAATCCAGAAAAACAATTGTCTTCCTATTTTTCATAGCTCTTCAAGAAGCCCAGCTTCAGGAAATCCAATCTTAGCCCTGGGTAGTGTTAAGCAACACAGCTGCTAACTATGACCCAAAAAACCCAGAGTTTTTAGTTCTCCAGTCCTTCTCTCAACACTTTAAAACACTGAGCCTCACAATGTGAACAGACACCTGCCAAAAATCCAAAACTAAGGCTTATAAAATGATAGAAAAATAATGGTTTAAAGCTCAGACAAGAACAGACGACTGAAGACTTTCAGAAAAAGAACAACTCAAAGGCAATACAGAACAACTTTTTTTTCTCATAAAAAGCCATTTCAAATGTCTTTAACAGCCTTTTGAAACATCTTCAGCTCTTTCAGTTTCTGACTTTCAGTGTCTCAAACCTCTAGGCTTAACCATCTCCTCCCCCAAGTCACTGGCAGCAGAAGTGCTCATAGCAGCCACTGAGTACATTTGCTTGTCAATAGAATAAACCTCTGCCTCATGCTGTTTTGACGATTTCCTTATACAAAAAACCACACCAGCCACATGTGTGGCTTTACTGTGTCCTGCTTGCAATATTTTAACTTCTGAAAAGCAGTTTTATAAGCAGGTAAAGGAACCCAACGCCAAAGCCAGAATGCCACTCTTCTGGTCTCACACACAGGTTCCAATTCCAGGAGAAATCCTCTCCTGCTCTGCACAGTCTCGCTGCAACGACACACACACCAGGCTCACCTGTGCAGATTATTTTCCAGGACAAGAGCCAAAACCCGCAATCCTACATCATAATGATCTCCCTGAAGTCCTTCTGCCAGACCTAAAAGGGCAGGCAGCTTTTCCAAATACCACCTGCAAAAACAAGGGCACGTACTCCTCCGGCTCTGAAAAACACCGACCCTCCCACCGGCACAGCAGCCGCTGGGTTTTGTCCTCTCATTATTGAGCCGCAGAGCGGAATCAACCCGCAGCCAACGAACCGGGACAGGCCGATGAACGGAGGAGAGAAGAAACCTGCCGAGAAACAAAGAGACCGCGGGCCAGCGCTGCCCGCCCGGCGGCCCCGACCGAGAGGGGGCTGCGAGGGCAGGACTCACCTCCCGGCCCTCCCGTCCCCTCTGTCCCCCCGCTCCCAAATCCCTGCGTCTCACCCACGGACCTGGCGCGGCCCAGCCCCCCCGCCTGCCCCCGCCCGGGGGAGGTCGGTCTGTCTGTCAGTCTGCCTGTCTGTCTGTCGGCCAGTCTCCCTCCGGGGCTGAAGGCGAAGAGGATCGCTGGCCCCGCCGCCCCGTCCCGCCTCGCCTCATCTCATCCCGTCCCGTCCCGTTTCGTGCCGCCGACCCCCGCGCCGCCCCCTCGGGAAGCCCGGGCAGAGCCCGCGGGGCTGGAAGCGCCGGCACCGAGCGAGCATCCACCCACCCGAGCATCCACCCATCCACCCACCCATCCATCTACCCATTCACTNCACCGGCAGCGGGGGCGGGACCGGCGGGACGCGGAGCCCCGGGCGGGCGCCGGGGATGGGGCGCTGGGCTGGGAACGGGGATGGGGCTGTGAGCTTTGGGCTGGGAACAAGGATGGGAGTGTGGGCTCTGCGCTGGGAACAGCGATGGGGGTCTGAGCTTTGGGCCGGGAACAGCGATGGGGGTCTGGTGTTGGGGCCGCTGCGGTCCCGGTGCGGGAACGGCCGCTGGCGGCAGCACCTGCGCCCTCAGGTGACGGCCGGAGCCGACTCGCCGCCTTCTTCCTCCCTCGTGTTCCCACCCGCCGAAAGCCCAAGGTGCACTGAGGGATCCAGGGCCGCGAAACAAGGCGTTCGCTGGCGCTGGTAAAAGCTCCAAGCGGCTGGGTATGGGACATGCTCTTAAGCTGCGCCAGGGGAGATTTAGGTCGGACGTAAGGAGGAATTTCTGCACAGAAAGGGGGATTAGACACCGGAATGGGCTGCCCGGGGAGGCGGGGGGGTCGCGGTCCCTGGAGGTGTTCAAGAAGAGACGGGATGTGGCGCTCGGTGCCATGCTCTGGTGACTGGGTGGTGTTCGGTCACAGGTTGGACTCGGTGGGCTCAGAGGTCTTTTCCAACTAAAAGATTGTGTGATCTCACACAGAAGATAATATAGAACATGTGAAGGAAATCATTTCAATCTGGATGTGGGTTTTTTTCTTCTATTTAAACACAGGACGTTTCTGGACAAGGGATCTCGTGTCAGGCACTCCATGGCAGTACCCGAGACCACAGCCTCGAGGAGCTGCTGTGCAGGAGGGGCTCTTCACACCAGCAGTTTTCAGAGAGATGGACACAAAGCTGCCTCTCCTTTTTGCAAGATCGGTGCACAAATAGAATCCTTTCTCCCTGAAGTAAAAACAGCATCTCCTTCTCCAGAACCAACCCCTACACATGACGCCAAAACCCTCCACACCCACATACCAGGTCAGGGGCAGTGATGTTAATAAACAGAGTCCAGCTTAACACCTGCCAGGACTCCATTCCTTGTTCTGATTAGGTAAAAAAAGGAAAAATACGTGAAAAGTTTGCTGGGCATCAAAAATCCGGACTACACTTCAGTGCTGGGAGCAGCAATTTTTCAGTGGAACACAAAGCTTATTGGAATCTGGAGCACAGCATGAATGGTGTTTTATTTACTACAAAATAAATTGGAAAAAAAAAACCTTAGCAGATAAGCTATTGACTAAAATCAGTTGTGTTTTACTGTAGCAGCTCAGGTAAAATAAGCACTGGCATCTCTCCTGCAGTAACTTCTTAAACATAACAATAAAAAAGCAAGTTAAAATCATTGAATAATTTAGGCTGGAAGGGACCTCAAGAACTTACCTACTCCAATCCTTAACTCATAGCAAGGTTAACTTTGATGCTAGATCAGACTGTTCCTGTATTTTGGCTAATTTACATACATAGAAAAACATACACATTCCTACATATATGAAGTAATCACAGTGATGACTTTTTCAGTTTGTACTGTGGCTGACCTTGAAAATAGAATATACTGCATAACTTTACTTGCAAACAGTAACTGGGAGAGTTATTTCAGAGCAAGTTATGTTTCTCCATATTCTTTCTAGGTATTTGGAATTTCAGAGCTGCAAATGCAAATTTTGGGGTCCTACAAAATACCCCATTGAAACCTGGCATTTAACCCCAGCCAGCAACTAAGTCCCACACAGCTGCTGGCTTGCTCCCCTCCCCAGGAGGGTGAGGGAGAGAACTGGAAGACTCAAAACTCGTGGGTTGAGATAAAGACAGTTTAATGTGACAGAAAATAATGATAAAGGAATTAGAATGTACAGAACCAGTAATGCACAATCCAATTGCTTACTGCACTGATCAATGTCCAGGGAGTCCCCAAACAGTGGTCCCTGATCAGCTTTTCCCTCAGTTTATATACTGAGGATGATTCCATTTGGTATGGAATATCCCTTTGGCCAGCTGGGGGCAGCTGTCCTGGCTGTGCCTCTTATGCCCTTATGCTGGCAGGGCATAAGAATTTGGAAAGTCCTTGACAAAGTACAAACACTGGTTAGAAACAACTAAAAACATTAGTGTGTTATCAACATTATTCTCGTCCTAAATCCAAAGCACAGCTCTGTACCAGCTAGTAAGAATCAAATTAACTCTATCCCAGCCAAAACCAGGACAAAACCTTTTTACAGATCCTTAAAATCAACAGTGGGATCTTAGAGAAAATCAATCTGCAAACTGTTTGGTGCTGTCATAACTACAAACCCTCGAATGTCCATTATTTTGGGAAAGAAAACACTGCTTCAGGTGACTAAACATTGTCCTAGCCATCACCTTTAAAGCAGTGGAGTAGGTGATATGAAAGCATATGTCTTTAAAAGCATTATTAAATTGAGAGTATAAATGAAAGTATGCTGCAGAAAGAACTGTACCCTCAGCTTTAACCTCCAAACAACACTTTAAAGGCAAATGTCCAGCCCTTGCTTTGTTCATAATATGCCATGCATTCAATCTTGCTTAAAAAAATACCAAAAAATCAAGTGTGGAATAGAAATAAGTAAAAATCGTTCCTTTTCAGAAAGCAGTGCCATACAACACTCACTTGCTAATTGCCATTCAGCCCAAGTCTAAGCTCTGCTTTCAGAAAGGCTTCTTTGCCACTCCTGCTCCTGTTCTGCAGCTGAGTCACAGAGTTCACAGAGCCTTGCTGCTCTGCAAAACAGTCATTTCAGTGCCCAAATGCATCTTATTTGGTCTTCCAGTTATTTAAAAACAACTGCAGAGACATCAGAGTACTCTGGCCCCACTCCTTCTAAGATTTGCGCTTCTGCCTTGCTGTACCCTTCGCACTCTCACTGATGTTAATTGTGTGTGGTTTAGTGTGTCCCACCAGACCTGGCAGAATCTCACCTTTTATTCTGGGTATTTCTTTTTCAGCAGGACTAAAATCGGGTTAAGAAAATAGAGCCTGGTTAGTAGAGTTTATCCTTTAAAGGCAGGAGGAAAGAATTTTCTTTCACTCAGTGGGACTCCCCACAGCTCAGACCCAGAACCGATTCTGACAGTTCTGACTTTTTTAATACCTGTGCTTAGACCAAATTTTCATCCCCAGGAGGCAGCCACAGATACTTAGGGAATAATAATGACAGAGTCACAGAGTCAGCCCTTCCCCAAACTGCTTGCATTCATATGAAAGGAGAATGAATTACTGTACCTCTTAGCTAGCCAGCCACAGCTCTCATTTGGCATGTACAAATGCTGAGGAAAACAATTTCTGAGTGAGCAAACTTACCATCTGAAAGACAGACAGTCCCTCAAAACAGATTTCTTCTGCTGCAGTGAAGCTCTGCATTGCAGAGGCAGAAGCAGAATTTGGCCCACATATTCAAAAGGTAGTTCTGGCTTTTGGCTCATGCTTTGTTATGTAAGAAAAAGAAAAGTAAGTGTTCTTGTAATTGCTCAATTTCCAGGTGATTTCTGTTAATCATACCAAGCATTTTTATAGCTTTTCCCACTGAAAGTGCTTACAAAACTAAAGTTTTCTCCTTCAGCTAAAAAGGTGTTAGGAACTCTACTAAGAGGGAAAACAATGAGGTGGCTGAAACAGGAGATGTGCTCAACAACACCCCACACTCCTCTGGGACCACTGATGCTGAGGCCCCGTGTCCAACGCTGCCGAGGAGGAGCTGGGAGCAGAGTCCAGCTTGTCCAACTCCCGTCTTCTATATTTGTTAGCAGCCTGGTCTGTTATAATGTAATTACTGCGGGCTGATCTGATTCCTGCATTTCACATCATGGCAAGATGACATCAAGAGTTATTATTTTCTTCATTAGGAATCGCTTTCATTATCTGTTTTGTTCTGAGAAAGCAGTTTGCCAGGGCTCTTCAGGGAGCACCACCCACAAAGCCCCCTCTTCCCTCCCTGTGTCAGGTGAGGACATCCCCTCTGCTGTAGCTGTTTGCCACCACTGTCGTGTCTGATATGTGCATGGTAAATCCCAAGTGTGACTGTGGTCCCTCAAGCGCTCTGTGCAAGTTATAACTGAAAAAAAACGATTTTCATGGTATGTTCAGCATGTAACCCAGTGGTGTCCCCACTATTTCATAGGCACTTAGATCCCACAGCTAATCACACATTGGCCCAATTATTACAGAGCATTACAAGCAAGGCCAAAGCTCTTGATAATAATTGCAGGCAAGTCACATCAACCTCCTGCTGCTCCTGTGATGTTGCTCCTGATCATCCTCCGTGCTGACAGCACTGTGCTCAGTTACCTCTGGCATTCATTTCTATTCCACTTTGGAAGGGAGACCTGCCCTGCAGGAAGACCTGGATAGGCTGGAAAAATGGACTGACAAGAGCTTTGTGAAGTTCATCAAGGTCAAGTGTAAGGTCTTGCAACTGGAAAAACATAATCCAGAAGTGCAGCACAGGCTGGTATCCAACTGGCTGGGGAGCAGCTCTGTGGAAAGAGGTCTGGGCTTCCTGGTGGACAAACATCATGAGTGAACAGGATGCTGCAGTGGCAGAAATAACCAACAGGATTCCGGGCTGCATCAACCAGGGCATTGCCAGCACAGATAAAGAAGTATTTGTCCCACTCAGTACTTGCCAGGCTGCACCTGGAATACTGTGTTCAGTTTTGGTCCCTGCTATACATAAGGCATGGACAAACTGGATAGAGGACAGAGAAGGGCCACAAAGATGATCAAGTATTTGAGAAACTTGCCATAAGAGGAATGGCTGAGAAGCGGCTTATTCAGAAAAGAAGGTTCAGGGAAGACCTTATCACCATGTTCCAGTATTTAAAGGGTGGCTACAAAGATTCCTTTTTACAAGGAATCCCATGGAACAGACAAAGGCTAATGGATACAAGTCACTTCTGGGAAATTCCAGTTAGACACAACAGTAAAATGTTTCACAATAAGAACCATCAGCCATTGGAATAATCTCCCCAGGGAAGTAGTAGATTCCACAACGCTGGACAATTTTAAGATTCAGCTGGATAGGATGCTGGGCAATCCTGTGTAGTTGTATGCTTTTGTCAAGAAAGGTTGGACCAGGTGATCCTTGAGGTCCCCTTCCAACCTGGTATTCTATGGCTCTATGATGTTTTTCCTTTACTGCAGCCAGACCTGTTATTTTTTTGGTTTAGAATGAATTTTACTGCTGCCATTTCCTGCCCTTTCTTTTTGCACTGTCCTGAGGCATGGAAAGTCCCAAATGAGTGACACTTGAAAACCAAAACATGCATCTTAAGAAAACGGCAAGAAAACTTCATGCCAGTTCACATGCTTATAAAGTTCTGTCTCCAGTGAGATACTTGCTTTTGCTTTTCATTGTAATCTGTCAGTATACTCCAGTGTAGTCTATAATTTCAATTAGTGTAATTTCAAAAGACTGTTCAGACTGGTAGCATTGTTTGATTCAGCAGTCCTTGGGGACTGAAGTGACCATCCGGCCAAGTTTAATAGAAATATGGATGTTTTAAGCCACAAAGAAAGTCTCTTTTTCTTCTTTTTTTTTTTTTTTTTCTGAGAGGTGTGAATGACAGAGAAGTATTTCTTCATTTTTTACTGGTATCAGTTCTTCCTAAGCATGAAGATTATTGGGCTAATCTTGGGGACAGAGGAACGAAGTGCAGGGAGGCAATGAATGTTGCATGATCGTGATTGCCCTGTCGCTGTGTACAAGTGTCCCTACTCTGATATGCAATGCTGGGCAATCTGGCAGATAGATTTCCTGAAATCCCATATAATCCCACCTGATTTCCCCTCTTGCTTTAAGAGCAGCCTCTGATAAAGTCAGTTTCTACTCAAGTTGCCACTGAGGGCTGGAGGGTCATTTGAGGCAGGAAGAGTCTTTCCTCTGACCTTGGTGTGTGGCACCTAAACCACCTGGAGAATACTCAGCAACCCTTGGATGTGCTGTTTGCTTTTCTTTTGAGAATGCTTATCAGGGAACAATAGTTTGGCAGACAGGATCCTAGAGTTAAATACAGATGATTTAACCTGAAATTCTGTCACAGCCAGGCTCCAAATGCCTTTAAGGCAAAATAGCTGTGCCTCAGTTACCTCTCTGTGAACAGAGATAATTATTCCCTGCTGTACAGAACGTGTAAGAATAAAATCCATCACTGGTTTTATACACTTTAATAATAAGTACAACAATGTAGGCACTAAAATAGACCAGATTAATTTATTTTTGGTGAAAGTTTAATTGCACAGTACTGGGAACACCTGAGATCATGTCTGAGGAGCAGCATAACTGCAGCAGTCTTGAGGATGAAGGATGTCTTCCCATATTGACAGAGACATGAGAGTAAGGGGAAAAAAGCTAAAGAAGAAAAGGGGAGAACACCTTGTATAGAAAAGAAAGAGGAGAAAAGACAAATGAAAGTGAGAATAGATTAGAAGTGGGACATGAAGGGAGAGCAAATTTTTAGCATCAAATTTCATCATTTTGCATACATTTCAGAGCCACTTTCTGAAATTGTATGAAACAAGGTTGCCTAACTGATGTCCCAGGAGAATTTTCATTTTATCAGAGAAAATACAGAAAGCACCTGCACACATTTCCTGCTGCTGGACTGTGAACACCTGGCCCAAGACGTGGGTGTGCCTGCTGCTGAGAAGCACTGGGAGGACAAGTCAGGAGAAGTCCAAGGCTGCTCAGGCACAGAGTAATGAGTATAACATGAAGATTTTTTTTGATATTAACATCTCAGGAAAGTACTGTAGCTCTCTTTAGGTAGTATTTTGTACCTCTTAATAATTCTTTCTCCTTTTTGCATCAGTGAGAGTAATATATGCTACAGGGATTGCCAAGGAACACATGGAGTTCCTGGTGCCACCGTGGGTAATTATGGCCACGAAGGTGCTCGGAGGGCTGGAGCACCTCAGCTCTGTAGTCAGAGAATTGGGGTTTATTCATCTTGGAGAAGAGAAGGGTCTTGGAAGTCCTTGTACCTAAAGGTACCTAACAGTACGAGAGAGCTGGGGGAGGCACTTTTTACACGGGCATGGAGTGCTAGGACAAGGGGGTATGGCTTCAAACTGAGAGAAGGCAGGTTTACATTAAATGATGGGAAGAAATTCTCTACTGGGAGTGTAGTGAGGTACTGGCACAGGCTGCCCAGAGAAGTTGTGGATGGTCCGTTGTCACTGAAATTGGGTAATAAAACTCCTTAACACCGATGTGGCATTAAGGAGCAGGCATTTCTCTATTACACCACAGATACCCGCAGAGGAACTGCCGGCTGCATACCCGGCTAAGGATGGTGTGTGTTTATTAGCCAGGAATATACGCAGTCATCAGAAAACTGTTACATGTTTCTCAACAATTTATTCGTTTTGGCGGCCACAGAGCCCCTAAACTGAATTGGGCTGACTTTTTACCGGGCTCCCAACTTTCCATTACAGAGTTTAATTAACTGGCACGTCTGTGTAATTTGCAGCATCATCCCTTGAGAGTGTTCGAGGCCAGGCTGGATGGGGCTCTGAGGAACCTGGACGAGGGGAAGGTGTCCCTGTCCGTGGAAGGGGCGAGATTGGAACGAGGTGATCCTTAAGGTCCTTTCCAGCCCAAACCACTCTACGATCCTACAACATTTCACTGTCCCTCAACAAAGTTTGCCGAAGACGAGGCTGAGAAAAATCACGGGAGCTTTTGAGGAATAAAATAAAAGCTTGCTGCCAAAGCCTCCCCCCCAGGTGTAACGCAACCCCCAACGCTCCCGCTCCCGAGGCTGACATGGCGGCACCGCCCGCCCTCACAGCTGCCCGCCCTCACAGCTGCCCGCCCCTCGGGACCGGGATCGGGATCGGGATAGGGGTCGGGATTGGGATTGGGATTGGGATTGGGATCGAGATCGAGGCTGGGCTGGGCGGGGCTGGAGGCGCCGGGGGCGGTGCTGCCGCTCCGGTCGCCGCCGGTCGTGGAGGCGGAGGGGCCGGGGGCCGGGGTCCGGCAGACGCGGGGGGCAGCGCTGAGGGTGAGTGGGGCCGGGCCGTGGGTTTGGATGGAGGCCGTGGGTGGCTGAGGTTTATTCCGAGTTGATTAAAACAGGTTAATTACCATAGCACCTAACGGGACCGTGCAACCCGCGAAGGTGCGTTTGTGGTTAAATTGGGCGCAGCGTCGCTTCAGAGGCTGCGCCGCTTTATTTGCGGGTTCGTTTTGGTTTATTTCGCCTAGATAATGCGGCGGGGCTTGTAAAATAGCGCTGTTGTGTGTTGACTTGTGGTGCTAAAATTTCATCCGGCAGGTGTTCGTCCCAGGTCGTGAGGTACCCAGAAATGCAGCCTCGCTTTTTATTACTGAAAACTTTTTAACTTAAACTACGGTGGGGTCACGTCTCTTGTGAGTCCAGCGAGCTTCTCATGCAGGAGGTGATGGGCACTGTCAGTGTGTCCTCTGCTGAAGGAATTTCCATCACTAATCTGCGGTGTTCATTCGTTCTTGAGATGTGTAACGCGGGAAGTGCTTTGCTTTCTGTCGTGGAGACCAAGGAGATGAGCAGGAGAGAATTGCCCTTTCAAAATGATGCTTAAATACAGCTCTAATTTGTGAGCCTGCCTGAACTAATCTTTAAATCCATGCTTTTGCAGTTACCTGGGCTACAGCCACCTCTGGTCAGCCTGACATGAGCCTTTACGTGATGGTGGAGCCACTTCACCACGGTGAAGTTGCAGGTTCAAATTTAAGCAGCAGGGCCCCAGGTGCCAATTTCCCGCTGAAAAGCTTTCGGTTTTGGGGCCGAGTTTCTGAAATAACTTAAAAAACCCCAGTCTTTTGTAAGCAAATAATCCGGGGGATTTTTGAGAAGTATAGAAATGGTATAGAACATTTTAACTGCAAGACAAGTGCAGTGAGAGAGTCTGCAACTGGAACAAATTCTTTGTGAGGGAGTGAGTTGCCCACTTCTAAAAACGAGAGTTCCTGGTACATTGATATGGAGGCTTATCTGAGTGTCTTGTAAGAGTTGTTTGATAAACCAAAAAATCCCAGGAAAACATTTTCAAAAGTAATGAAACTTGTACTGTTTCAGCAACTGTAAAATTGCCTGTTCTGAAAAATTATTATTTTTTTCTTTGTTCCTGCTGAACAACTTCAATTGAAGCAGATTTATGGATGGAGGATATTAAGGACGTTATTATATAGAGTGGTAAAGAGGTAAAACTGTTGCTTTAATAGTAACACTGATTGTGTTATTGAATAATTGTAGTGTCAGGGTGAAAGCAAGACGTGAATTTCAACGTATGTCATGGTCCTGGCACCTCCATTTGCTCAAACCTGCTGGCAGAATAGGAGTAGCCAAGAGCATTGTTTCTTCATACAGAAGTGTGGATGAGTGTTGTTAATTAGATCCCTTTGCAAAAACTTTTTCTAGAAAGCTCCATGGAGGACAAAACTTCTGAAGGGAACTTGACAGCTGCAGCTGATGGAGGAAATACTGTGAGTTATTTCACTTTGTAATTGCCTTGAGTATTCTGAGCATTTTTACATAGCTGAAATGATAAGCATGTATTGCTCATTCTAGAATTTTGAAGTTTTGGCTCTTGTTTTGTCATATTTTTGTATATCAGAATATTTCTACCTTAACGGGCAGCTTTTTTTCTAATAGAATAACTTCAGGTTTTTCTCCCACAGGACTCACATTGTAATTTGATTAGTGAGAAGCCAAAGAAATCACAATATTTCTCTAAGAAAGGTTTTTCTTTTTCCTGTGATGAGAGTCTCTTCAGTTCGTTGGTACCACCCTCTAAAAGTACAACTTGCCATCATTGTGGTGTGTCCGGTAAGTGCCTGTTGTCCTGTGCTCTGTGGCACACAGTGTTTTTGTCAGTGAAAGCCGAGCAGATTTGTTCAGGAACATCTTAAAATGGATGTATCTTCTTAACTCTCACAGAGGAGTAGACTTCTCACAACATAGTTGGAATAACAGAGCTGATAAGGAGGAGAGCGCATCTTCTTATCAAAAGTGGTGGAGCTTTTTGCCTGTGTAAATGAAAGGAGTTTTGGCAGTAATGTCTGATAGCTGTGTGTGAATGCAAGTACCTGTTTGTATGAGCTCAGAGAGCAGTGGAGATGTTCTGTAAAGCAATTGTCTTAACAGCTGCTGTCCCTTCCAATATCTGTTGCCCTCAGACTTCTTTTTTGTCTTCCTTTCTCTTGATTTTAGGATCCCTCAGATGTTCACGGTGTAGACAAGTGTACTATTGCTCTGCAGGTTGTCAGAAAAAAGATTGGCCAACACATAAAGTTGTATGTGCTCCCATTAAACAGAAGTAAGTTCGTTAGAAGTTCTGCTGAAGAATCTGCACAGAACGACAATATCCCTCCCAAGACAACAGAAATGACAGTGGGAAGGCACTACTACAGCAAAATATGTTGGTTATTCTTAGGCTAGTACTAAATTCTTTTACAACTATCACAAAACAGCTCTGCTGCTTCAGAAAGGTTACTTGAAAGATATTGTTGGAATTTTTAAGATGTGTTCACCCTGTAGTGTGAGTTAAAGCGTTAGTTTTACTGGGTGAGCAGGCAGTGAGGATACCAGCTTATCACACACTGTTGATATGAAGGAAGGGAGAAATGGGAGTCTGTCCTCAGCAGTGGCACAGTTAAGGGATTGGATTTACCAGGATCTGAGTATCTGAGCTGACAGTCTAGCAAGGAGTGATGATGGCAATCCAGGGAATCTGCAGCCAGGTGTACACAAGGGAGGTCCTTTTTTTTTTTTTTTTTTTGGCAAGTTTTACTGCACTGACTGAGTGTGTGGAAGGAACAGTACGGCAGTCTGGTGTGTATATTATCTGAGTATTGCTTATGTATTGTATTGAAATAATAACATTTTTCAGTTTTATAGTTCTTAAGGTTGGCTGGGCATTAAGGTGTTAGACTTCCTCTAAGGTGGAAGACTTCCTCTCCATTTTAATCAGATTTAATTTATCAGGAAAAACATGCCAGATGCTGGAACTAACATATTTGTCAGTCTGCATTTTCTTCGATAAAGGGTTGACAGAAAAGACATACTATGAACACAGCCTTTTATTTCTATTTACAAGTAGACTGTATTATTAATAGTACTTGTCAGTTTTGTTTCTTCAAAATTAACATCTTTTTGTTTGATTACAGTGCAAGTAGCAGCCCAAGCAAGAAGGGAGTTTGTTCTAAGGTATGGAATACAATTTCGACTATGTCTTGAGTGATCTGCTGTGAGTGAGGGCCAAAGTGTTTAATTTAACCTGTACAGAAAAAGGAACAAGTTTCTCATTTTAGAAAGATAAGTGCTTCAAATGGAAAGTTACTGGGGGGGGAAACATTGAGAAATATGTCACTTCTAGAGTCCTTACAAGCAGTGTCGGAGACAGCTCTGTTTTTGTTTGGAAAACCACTTACGAAAAAGTTAAAAACCAAAACCTATGTGATGTTGCTAGAGCAATATTACAGGAAGGAAACAGATGTAGTGTGTCCAATTCAGAAGACTTCTGGTGTTTTCTGTGTAGATCATGAGCTGCTGCTTGGAAATTTTATTAGAGAAATACATTTAATGTAGTATTGTACAGTAACAGATGCAGATGAGCTGTTGTTTCTTTGCTGTAGCAGGAATTAAAGATGACACAATTCTCTGTAAAGTTTGAAGCCTCACTTGATCTCATTTTGAGCCAAGCATTTCCTGCAGTCTTCCTATGAACTATTCTGCAGAAGTTGATTCTTCTGTCTTTGTGGTTTCTTGGGATATTTACGGAAGTGAATAAATGTGATGCCTCCACCTGTCCTCATGTTTGCACTGTGCAGAACTCCTTTGTCATGTACTTCTTTGAAGTAGCACATTCACCTGTTTAACTTTTTGAAGCAATTTAGAAAGGAGGCTTCTGTGAGTTCATCCTGCTCCTTTCTGCTGTTGTATGTGCTTTCTGTTTTTAATAAAACTGATCAACTGATGGTGAGGGCCTTTCAAATGGTTGTACAGTATGAATAAAACATTTACAGGCAACTTTATTTTCAAAGAATAGAAGAATTTATTTTTTCCTTACTCCTCTTCTGAAGCTCAGGTAAGTTCTGCAGCATTTCTATTCATTGCATATTGAGTGATATTTAGTATATTTTGCTATTGTATCATGAGATTTTTTTTCAAGGGAAAATCCAGAAGTGCCTTTGCAAGTAAACAATGTGGCAGTTGCAGCAGTAATCTCAATCATCTTGCATTGTCTGTGATATGTTGGTGCAAATGTAAAAGAGGTTTTCCCTTAGGATGTGTCTGAGGTTATTCCAGTGTTTTTGGGTGTGTGTTGGGTGGGTTACACAAAATATTTAGACCTTTTTAAAAATGGATGCCAGCAGTTCAAGCAGTAGCTACAATCTCCTCTGGGTTGCTAAGGCTACAAGGTGGAGTTCAATTCCTCTTATAATAAGAGAGTCACAAGTAGGAAATACAGCTTAGTTGTCCTGTAAAACAGCTGTGAAAAGAAGAGGTGAATATGTGAGTCTTCAGCAGCTGTTTTTCATTGATAGTCACTACATCTCTGCAGTATTTAAGTTATTTTTAAGAGTAATACAAAGTCTGTAAGACTTTATTGCAAGTCAACAAAAGCACATTTTTACACATTTCTTAAATGAGAAAAGTTCTTTTGTTTATTACTACAGGGACCTACAGCTGAACAACTGTAGTTTAAACATAACTTACACCTGTTTTAAATAGGGTAATCCAACTTCTGTGGATTCTCTCCTTTTAACTTACTTTCTCAATTCTTTAGAAGAGAGTTGAATTGATAGCACTTCAAATCCCAACAGTAGCTTTTAACTGTTATATGCAAGATGATATTTTTGAAGCCCTCAATTACTCAGTTGCTTAGATAGGGGGCAAACAGTCCTCTATCCCTCCTTGTTCTAAATGTAATTCTTTCCAGGCCATTAAGTGTTCCTTTACTAATTATGATCCAAAAAGAAAAAGGATGGAATGAATTCCTTGCAGCTTTTCTTCCCAACAGTTCAGTACCTGTTGTTGATCTGTTGCAGGAGGAAGAGATGTTGAGTTCTGCTGTAGATGTTCTTCCAGATTCTGGTAAGTACTTGGTTGTGTGTGGGGGGGGAAAAAACCAACACAATTAAGGCTTTTATGTTCACACCCCTCCTCAACACTATTAAAGGATGAGTTTTTTGTTTTGCTTTTCTCTCTTGTCACTCTCCCAACATGTGCCTTCACTTTTTTTTTTTTTTTTAAATTATAGAGGAAATTTTAAAATGTCAGTACCTGAAGTATCTTTTTGGGCTTAATAACCTTAAATTTTAGTAAGGTTACGTTTCCAGTAAAATTGTAATAAATTCAGTGTGTTCTGGATTATCTTGTTGGCGTTTTTTTGTTTTAATAGATGCATTAAATAATTATGTTTATCTCCTGCATTTTTACCTCTTTAAAAATTACACTATGAGTTCTACTCAGGCTTTTACCAGCTTTTATTGTATGTCATGCATGCACTGTAAAGTATCCCAGAGAAAGTGCAATCACTGGATGTTGCTGTATCTAGTTGGAGAACTCTGCAAGCTTGTTTGTATTTCTAACTTAGGAAGCCTCAGTGCATAGAGACAAGCCAAGCGCCAGACCTGTGAGGAGTCAGAATTCACATTTTCAGTGGAGCCTGGGTGGCTTTGGTTGTTGAGCCAGATCCCTAAACACAAGATGTACTTTTTGTCATTATTTGGAGGGCCGTGTTGTTTAGATTTTCTTCTGGCTGCAGAACAAGAACAATACGGCACTAAGAACATAATTAATTTATTTGATCTACAGCCTACAGAAACTTTGAAGGAGTTTGATCCCCTTAGCTTGCTAAAATTCCTCATGTGCAAGAAGCTTATTTTCTCTATCATACTCTTAAAAGGATGGTTCAGCTTAGTCCATGTAAATTCAACTGATTCAGGATTGTGCTGGGCATGTTTCATGTTGGGTGGCTTTACAACACACTAATGGCAAAGTGATAAATAACTTGCCAACCTTTTGGAGAGCAGATCTCATATCTACATTCTTGAAATGTTCCATGCATTTGTCCTGTGACTTCACAAGCAACTTGAACACCTGTGTTCAGGTTTTCAGTTGAAAATAGTGGTATTGAGAGCTTGGAATACTATTCCATGCATCAGAAATAGAATTTGTAATAGCTGAGAAACTCGAGATTTCTTTGTAAATCTTGGTTACTGATTGTGTTGTCAGTGTTGTAAATATTGAGGTACATTGTGAATCTTTGTGTCTGAAAAGCTGTAATCAGTTTTCCAGTTAACAGTGTTTAGTGATTGCAAGTAAGTAAATGTTGATTGTTGACTGCTCATTTTATTTAGTCAGTCTCGGAGCTGTGAATTGTTCAGAAGACTCAAGAAGTTGAGCTACTCTTAACTTCTGTTTTGCATTTTAAACATATTAAATGCTGAACTAGAAAGTAGAACATGCACAACTTGTGACAGACATGTAAGTCAGGCTCTGAGGATGGTTCTGAAATGAAACTAAGTGATGGCTGTCTTGTACGATAAATCACTTTTTCTTACATCTGTATTTTGGGAGTTTGCCTAAATAATTTCCTATGGAAATAAAATCTCATTTAATTCCAGAAAGTGATGCCAAAGGAGAAGATTCTCCAAGAGGTAAGCAAACAAACTGAATTAAAATTGAAGAGTTTCAGGTCCTCCTATGTTGCATGATATTCTAGCTGTTCAGTAGCATCACCTCCTACTTGAAAATCTTGGCTGGTGAAGCTTCCTTCAAGTCACTGGTGACAGCAGCTCATACACTTTAATAGTGTAAAATATTTGGTTAGTGATTAATGTGAGCATTAATTTTATGGATAACATGACAGAAGCCTTCAAAGTCCAAAGTGGCAATAAACAATAAACTGTCCCAGTATGTTCATGTTTTCAAACTGACCTAGCTTTTGACCAGCAACCTCTTCCTTTTTCTTATGTGCAGTGTTCGAAAGCCATACAAAGGGAAGCAGAAAAAAAGTACCTGAAGATGAAGTGTCTCCTCACTGTGCTAACTCAGTTGCAAAGTGTATCTCTTTAAGTATTGGCAGTGAATTTTCTGGGGTGGTTTCCCACGTTCAGAATCCAGACACCTTCTACTGTCAGCAGATGAGCAGTGCCCGTAAGTGATGTGTGGAAAGCAGGGTGTGGGGTGCCCAGTGTGGCACTCTTCTCTTTGGTAGAGAGTGGCTGGAGGGAGGTGTTTCAGGTTAGTTTGACCTGAAATGGTGTTTCCCTGTAACTTTAGGCTGTGCTTCACTCAGTTAAGAGCCATGGAGCTGTAAAGGATAGTTTTCAGCAGTGTTAGCTGTTAATACCACTTACTAACCACTCTTACATGAATTTGTGGGCAGTCTAAGTAGTGCAAAATAGAAAGGTGATGTGGTTTGAATTTTAGCAATCTGAAGTCAATTTGTGTCACAGATAGTTAATGTTAAATATGTTCACTCAGGTGTTCCAGAAATGCATTTTGAGTTTGTAATTACTCTGTTTATTCCTATAATACCTTGTTAATTTCCTTTAACAGTGGAGAGGAGTATTCCTTAAAGAACGAGTGCATGGACTGAATTTCTTTGTTACATACTATGGGGAGAATATCTGAGCATGAGAAGGTCAAGTAACAGTGCCCAAACCCTGTTTGGTGTTTCCTGGTAGAGTAAAACATGAGACTGTAAGTGACACTGTAGTGGCCAGGGCTTGAGGCTGCAGGGCCTTCAGACGCATCTTCCACAGTGCCCATAAACAGATGTCTGGGGGAGAATGAAGAGCAAGGGAAGTTGGTGAAATGTGTCCTTCTCCCAGTGCTGGCTGAATCAGTGGGGGTTTTTCAGCTAAAAGGGCTTTGGCAGCTGGATATGATCTGGTGTATTTCCTACAGTGGATTTTAATTCTGTGTACATGTGCAGCCTTGTAATTGTGGGTAGTCTGATAACATAAAATGTCCTTGGGCAAGAAGTGACCTACCTCATCATCTGCCTGTTGTTGGAGAGCTGTCTTCCTTGGTTTCTCTCTAGCATGCCTCCACAGCTTGCTTTCAATTTCCACTGGCTTCAGTTTTGTTCCTTTGTTCAAAAAGTCCATCACTGGTTTTCCCTCTCTGTTCTTTTTACTGATTCCTCAGATTCACATGAGGACTCTCTTCAGTCCTACTGCCGGGAGAGTCCTCATCACTATTTTGCACTTGGAATAATCTCTGTTAGATTACAAGATGTTCTTCCAGGCGTTGAGTTTAATATTTGTGTCCTTTTGTGATAATTGTAAGACAGGCTATCTTCCAAAACCTGTGTATTTTACCATCAGGTCAACTTGCTGAGCTTGAAGTGTCTCTTAATGAATATTGTGGTAAATTTCCCAGTAGTCCATCTTTCTGTCCTGCTGCTGGAAATGTGTGCTGTGCCCAGTTCACAGGTAAAAACAGAGGAAAACTACTAATTTGTCACCTTAATTTATTAAAAAAAAATTCTATAATTATGTTTAGAAGTGTTTTATATAGAGTTTATTTCTGCCTGGATTTTAGAGCTGTTTCTAATGCTCGAGAGTGACTTACGTAAATCAGTATTTAATGGATATAATTTTGTAAGAATGTCCCTTAAGAGCAAACTCTTAACACTGGATTCAGATTATGTAGTTTAGCTTTTTAAGAGATCACGAAGGAATTTGGATTTTTTTATGTTGCTAAATACTATTACCCCATGGCTGGAAATAAATACACACTTGAAATTTCAGACCCCACAAAAGGGACAGAAGATGTGTGATGATGCTGCTTTGATAGACTGCTTCTCAAAATGTTACTTAGCCAAGACCTGGTAGTCCTGAATTTACTGAGATAGATGTATTTTTATATTGGTCTGTCAAAAAATCATTCTGTTTTCAGAAGTTACAAGTAAATAGAATGAACATCTGTATCTTCCTTTCTAGGTGACAATCTCTGGTATCGTGCTACTGTTAGAGAATATGCTTCTGAAGACACTGTTTTGGTGGAGTATCTGGATTATGGCAATTCTGACTCCCTTCCACTGACAAAACTTCGTCCTGTGATTCCAGAGTTAATGGACTTGCCTGCTCAAGCCATAAAATGTACCTTGGCAGGTATGAAATAAATTATGAGGCAAAATAATTGGGAATTACATAACCATCACACCTGTGGTATATTACACTGAAATATGGGGAAGGATGCAGGTAACAATTAGGCATTTTTTGTAGAATTCTTGTGGCATATCTACAAAATGTGACAATCTTATACCTGGGGACTCAAAGTTGTATGTTTGGAAAACTGTGTTATGTGAACATGACTGTTAGGTTTTACACATGCTTTCGTTCTAAAAAAACCCAGTAATTTACTGGATTTGTGTAATTCTGAAATCTGTTGCACTTCTCATACTGCAGGAGAAGGTAGAGTTCATTTTATGTCTCAAAATAGATTCCTCACCCAAGGCTTGTGGATTCTCACGTTGGAAAGGGTGTCAAAAAGGTGTTCCTAGTTCACCTTTCAGCCAGGATCATCATCTGTGGATTTGACATACTTGTTTAACTTGCTATTGGAAGTTGCTTATTTTCTTTTTGTTCCCATCACTATGCAAGAGAGCCCAGCCCTTTGCTTCAGTGCTTTCCTTTAAAACACTTGATGTGTGCCCTTTACAATACTTGTTATTTAATCTGCTTTTCAGATTAAATGTGCAGTTCAGCACAGCATTCCACCTTCTCACTTTGAAAGAAAATGTGAATGTGTACAGAGACAGAACCAATGTATATGGAATGTGACCTAAAGAAACCTGTTTCCTGGGGGAGATTAACAGCTGATAATGAGCATTCTAACACTGAGAAAAGTGCAAACCAAAATGTGGACACAAAAAAGTGATGTTTCCTGATGACTGCTGCATAAAATATATCTTTCCAGAAGGCAGCACCTTCCGATCTATTACTGTAAAAGTTCTGATCATAACTTGAATTTTAGAAACAAGTTTAATAGCATAAAGGGTAAATGCTCAAGGGGGAAGAAGTTTACAGTAGCAGATATATTGTAATAAAGATGGTGGTGGTTGTTCAAAACTATAGGTTGCATTCATGAGATCCAAAGACTGACACTTGACATTCATACTAAAGAAGTACTAAATCTGAATTTACACTTCTCTTTGTGTAATTGATTAGTTGTACATGATCTTTGTCAGATTTTTATTAAACCTAAGTACTTAAAAGTTCAGAATCTAAATAACTGGTTTTGGAATCTTGTTATGAGCAGCAAGGGCAAGTATCTGCTGCTTTGTCTGTTGTTTTAAACAGCCTTGTTGTACCTTTCCACCCACTGGTGAGACTTGGACTGACCTCAGAACGTTTCCATGCTGTGTCCCTTCTTAGGTGTAAAGCCACCATTAGGAACCTGGACCTCAGAAGATACTTCTTTCATGAAAAAACTGGTGAAAGACAAAGTGTTCACAATAAAAGTAGTGGATAAAGAGAGTTCTAGAACTGTGGTGGAGCTTGCAGATGCATCAGTTACTCCAGCAATAAATATATCAAGCCTTCTTCTGGAGGAAGTCTGTGCAGCTGAGGACTGCAGGGTCCCACCAGCACTCAAGATGAGTCATGTTGAGCAAGCAAGTGGTGAGTATGGGCATGTCCTGCTGCACTGGCATTATTTCAGCTCCTGCTAGAGTGACTACAGAGAATACAAGCCCTTAGCTGGTCAGAGCTTTCCAGTCTGGCTCATCAGGTCTGGCCTCCACAGCTCTGAGGTTTAGCAGTGGCAGCTCTGCCACGAAGAGATGGTGTGTCTGTATGTGTCTGGATAACACAGTTTCAATTGCCTACTCTTGGAAGTTGGTACTTACTCTGGTTAGAGATCTTAGAGTTTCCAGTTGAAGTAACATGACTAGTACCTCCATATTCTCGTGCCCTTATCCTTTAGCACAAATAGTGTCTTCTCTATTTTCATCTTCATTGTCCTACATTTTACACATAAACCCACATTTCCTTGAAACTTGCAGCAGCCTATAGATCTTCAAGGCTATACCTAAATTGCCTTTTTTGATTTAATGACCAAAGCTTCAATCTGAGAGATTTGCAAAAGTTATGTTTTATTTCTTTGAAATCTTGGGGAAGATTCCTACCTTCTCTCATAGGTAGCATGTTAAGTCCTTCTTTTCCATCCTTTGTATGGTAAATACATACATTCTCTCCTGATCCATTGTTAAAAAAACTAGGGGAAATTCTTTTTGTCAAGTCTGTGTTCTAACTCCTTAATTTTAATCTTCTCCACAAGATGCTTTGTGGCCAAGACATGATTATTCCTTGGCTTTGTTCAGAAGAGTAAGGAATCTTGCATTAAATTCAAATGAATGGTAACTCCCATGGCTAAATTCAAAGATGTTTTGACCTCTGGCCCTCATCCAGCACCTGTTTTGTACTTTTGAAGTTTCTGGGTTATGTCTCACGTTTTTTAAATTTCTGGCACTGAGCAGGAGCTGTTGAATGCAGGTTTTAAACAGTGTCAGCTTTTGTCCAAAGTGTTCTAAAACTTGCTTTTTATATTGGAATTTGGACACACATTTATCTGTCAATTTGCAAACTAATTCTCTGTTAATTTCTTAGTTTTATTTAAACTTAAGGATAAAATCTCTGAGTGCTGTGTGTAGTCTAGTGTTGAAGATTAGTTAGAAAATTAGTTAGAAATCACCTCAGAATCACATGAAAGAGCAAACAATTACATTTCACAGTTGTTAAGCATCCTAAAGTTTTCTCTGAACCTTTTGAGCCATTTGTTAATTTTTGTTTTCCTTGTTGATCTTTCTTCCTTCTGGAGTGTAAAATTCAACCAGTTTCTAACTTCTTAGAACATATTTTTCCAAATATGCTGACAGTGCTTTCTCCCTTTCAGTTGCTTACAGTGAGAAGGACAGGCTTGTAGTCCACTGATAATAAACATAACTTGAGAGCTTAAGAATTTGTTTTGATTTGGTTTCTGGTTTGGGTTTTTGGCAGGGAGGAGGGTTATTGTGGTTGGGGTTTGTGGTTTGGTTTATGGTTTTGGATTTTTTTTCCCCTTGCCTGTTTGGCAGTGTGACTTCATAAGATAATCTGCTGTCAGACACGACAGGAGGCAGAAGAAACAGCATCTCAGCATGGTCATTCTTGAGGCTCAAATTTTTATGGGGCTTTATTTTCATTAAAAAAAGGAAACACTTAGAACTGAAAAGGTCTACCAGAGTTGGAGCTCAAGTCCGAGGCTGACAGTATTTCATTGTGCTGCTGCCTGTTACAGGCTGTAACAAATTAAACAGCTGAGAAAAATACAGGAAGATTTCCTGATGTTACGAACGTGTCCCTTCTCATTGCAGGAAGGTTGGACTACGTGGCCTTTACAAGGTCCCTTCCAACTCCAGCTATTCTATGATTTTGTGATACAATAATGCCCTAACAGGAAACATTGGCTTCTCCATAATTTAGTTTCCTTGTGATGTGTTCTACAAGTTGTGTTAAATAATAAGCTTCTTTCAGGTACTTGAGTGTAATATGCAGTGCAAATTTCTGCAAACAGTCTTTCTATTAATCTTTTTTGTTCTTTTTCCTCCTTAGATTGTTTCCAGTACTCTTGATGACAGCTGTTTCCCTCTTAGTTGCTCCCTACCCTGTTTCCCAGCAGCCAAGGTTCCCTTGTGTCCCTCTTGATCAGGCTGTTGCCACCTGGTCTGGACCTGTTTGTGTGATTACTCTTCCCTGTTCATCATGGCTCCCCCTTTTTGGTAGTGAAGAAGTAAATTAAGCAACAGGCATATTCCTCTTTATTTTTCTCTGCAATGAGGCTGTCACTGGTAATTGGTCTTTTGGACCATCTGCAAGGAGAAATTTGAGGACATGAACGAATGTTCATGATCTTTTTCCTGTAAAAATGATTTTAATTTAATTTTTTACTTTTCTTCTCTCTAGAGGACACAATCAACAAAAAAACGTTCAAGTGGACTAAATTAACTCTTAAGCAAACAGTGAATGTCAGAGTGTGCACGGTGTACACTCCTGGAGAATTCTACTGTCAGATTTCAAATAACCATGGTAAGTTTATTCAACTTCTTTTCTTTCTGCTAGTTCCTTTGCTTCCTGATTTGTCATTTATTATAGTGAGTTACTGTTTCAAGTGAACTTATAGCATGAGTGCTTGCCTCTTTTTTTTTATACTAATGGAGTGACAAAGAAATTGGATCATGGTGTGTAGTGACTCCAGATTGAAATCTGAAAATGTTGAAGGTAAGCAGTTGAATAAAACTTAATCTGAGAATGTGGAGGAAAGTGAAAAGAGCTGTCATAACCCAGCCAAAGGATATATAAAACTTTTTTTCACTGAAAGACTGATCATGCGTTGGAATAATGCCAGGATGGTGTCGGAGTCATTGTCTCTGGAAGTGTTCAAGAGGTGTCTGAATGTGGCTTAGGGGTGATTATGGCAGTGCAGATGGTTGGACCAGGTGATCTTGAAGGTCTCTTCCAGCCCTGATGATTCTATAAATAAAAGACAGCAAATAAGAGACATGTTCCCTATGGCTGTACAATCTTCACCAGCACTCCCCTCTAGTTCACTCTTCACTCTTCTAATTTATAAAAACTTAAAAAGATACAATAATTGTAACATGAAAATGGGAAAATGCAGCTTTTGAGACTTGAATTCCTCTTGGATGTGCTAGAAAAAAATCACCTTTTTTTTTTCTGTCAGAAATCTGTAAAAGTCTGCCACTGGCTTTTTGACCTGATGGAAAAAGAAAGTGAGGAAAGTCCGTGGCTGAAGGGGATGATAAGGGCATTCAAACAAAAATACGAGGCTGATGTTTGTTCCTTCACTTATGTAGGGATAGTATAGGTTCCTCATGGCTTCCACCTTTCAAATGATGAGGACCAAATTGCTCCCTAAAAGTGATGTGTATAGAGCAGGCTAAAGGACTTAGTATAAAAAATAAGTAAGTAGGGTGAGTTCCCATGACCTATCTCATGCACTGATGTTATCTGACTGTAAAATGTGCTTTAGGTTTTGGAAGAAAATCTGCTTTTTTATTTAATAGGAAGAATTAATGTCCTTTTGTTACCATACTGAGCTAATGTGTGAGTAAATACCAGCTGTCTCACCAGTTCCTGCTAATAAACCTGTGTAGTAAGTTAAATGTGTTAATTCAATGTCAACAGTGGGCTGTATTGATGAAATTCTAAAATTCACAGAAATCTTCAATCAAATGTTTAACAAGTAAAGTGGACAGCAAACGATATTGATAAAGGTCAAGTCACCTTATTTAGTTGATCTCATCTTTGCTTTTTTTCTTTCTAATTTTCAGAGTTACTTGCTCTAAACTCACTTAACAAATCAATGTCTGAATACTGTCAGAAAACTCCACCAGATGTTTTTGAGCCTGAGAACGGAGAAGCTTGCTGTGCTTTTTTCTCTGGCAAGTAACAGACTAAAATATTCCTGCTTTGACGGGGTGAACACAAAAAAAAAATAGCTTGCATTAAGAATTGGCTTTATTTACTAACAAATGAAAGCTGGTAGACTTACCAGATGTGTGAATTAATTACTAATCTTTTTTTTTTTCCCCCCAAACTAGAGGATGGTAACTGGTACCGTGCCGTGGTGCAGAAAGTCACTTCAGGTGGAACTGTGCAAGTGAGCTTCGTGGACTATGGGAATGTTGAGGAAGTGCCACTGGACAAAATACGTCAGATCTCGTCATCCTTCCTAAAACTTCCCTTTCAAGCAATTAAATGCTGGCTCTCAGGTGCATCTTGTGGGTTTTTTCTCTTACAAGAGCTGCTGCATTTAGACATTTGCTGCTTTGGGGGTGGGAGGTGATGACAGGAAATGCTGTACAGGGGTTTGTCCTTTTGGGGTTTGTTGGTTGGTTTGTTTTCTCTTCCCTGAGTTCCTGCCAGTGCTGTGGAGGGATGTGCATGGACTTGACTTCCTGATTTACTGGTCAAAGGGAACTTGATCAGTTCTGCTTTATCTGTAGTGTTTACTGGCTTTTGGTTGCTGCCTTTCCAGGAGTAAATGTGCTTTTGTGTAACTTCTCAAAATTTTTGCAGGTGATGGATCTGTTTTAACGAAGCAAGTTGTCCTTTCAGTTCTCTGAAATGGGATGTTTCATTTGATGCCTGTAGACTGTTTGTCAGCCTTTTACAAATTCCTTTTCCACAGCAAATCGCACAAAATTCTGCAGTATCTCCCCTCCCCTCCCCTCCCCTC